>CM076583.1:190024198-190181114 GCA_034641835.2 Pinus albicaulis | reverse complement strand
GAAAGTCATTCTCTTCTCTTTTATTTGGGGTAGCCCTGAATAGAGGTATTCCGGACCGAAGATATGGCTATAGGAGTCTATTCATCGCACATATGCTTCGATCAATAGTATTGTAACCATCGAAGTAAAGCAAAGCAAGCAGGAACCTAAAGGATCAAATGGAACGAGATAAAGACAAGTAAATCCCTAATTGAAGGTCTTTCAAGAAGAAAAGTATTGTTCGGAAGGGAGGAGACTGCTCAATAATCCCATATCTATGTTGTAGAATCATAACATAAAGGAATACTCAATTTCACTTGGAACTTGAGCAGAGAGTAGCGATCTCTCTTCAGAGCGAAAAAGAGTTTTTTTTCATCTTTTTTGTATAGTTACTTGAGCCGGATGAGAGGAAACTTTCACGTCCGATCCTGAGGGGGGGGAAATCTTAGAATAACCTATCCAAATCTTTTTCTTGCTAGGCCCATAGCTAAAAAACCAACTTTATTAAGATCACGGGGTACATTCAATTATGAGATTCAATCCTGGAAAGATATTATTCCTCATTACCTCTCTGCTCGTCCTCATTACCTCTTTGCTCGGGGTTCTGGAACATTTAAAGAGAGAGAAATAGCTACTGGGGAGATGCTATCGGGGAACAACTAACGGGTCTGGATCTGCAAATGATTATAGATCGTTCACATATGGAATGGAAGAACTTGGTGGAATTGAAATGGAATAGATTGGAGGAGAACCAAGAATCCACTGTGGATAGATGGGAGGATGAAAAAATTCGAAGAAGAAAGGATTTTCTGGTTGGACGCATTAAATTGGCTAACCATTTTCTCCGAACAAATATAGAACCAAAATGGATGGTCTTATGCCTATTACCAGTTCTTCCTCCCGAACCGAGGCCAATCGTTCAATTAGGTGAAGGTGGACTTATTACCTCTTCAGATCTAAATGAACTTTATCGAAGAGTTATCAATCGGAATAATACTCTTACAAATTTATTAGCAAGAAGTGGATCTGAGTCATTTGTTATTTGTCAAAAAAATTGATCCAGGAAGCCGTAGATGCACTTCTTGATAATGGTATCTGCGGACAACCAATGAGAGACAGTCATGATAGGCCTTATAAATCGTTTTCAGATGTGATCGAAGGCAAAGAGGGAAGATTTCGTGAAAATTTACTAGGCAAACGAGTTGTTTATTCAGGTCGTTCCGTTATTGTGGTGGGTCCCTTTCTATCATTGTACCAATGTGGATTACCCTCAGAAATAGCAATAGAGCTTTTTCAAGCATTTGTAATTCGTAGTCTCATTGGACGACATATTGCTCCCAACCTAAGAGCTGCTAAAAGTATGATTCGAGATAAGGGACCCATTGTATGGGAAGTACTTCAAGAGGTTATGCAAGGACATCCCGTATTGTTGAATCGAGCACCTACCTTAAACAAATTGGGAATACAAGCGTTTCAACCTATTTTAGTAGAAGGACGTGCCATTCGTTTACATCCATCGGTTTGTGGAGGATTTAATGCAGACTTTGACGGAGATTAGATGGCTGTCCATGTACCTTTATCTCTGGAAGCTAGAGCAGAAGCTCGTTTACTCATGTTTTCTGAGACAAATCTTTTGTCTCCAGCTATCGGGGATCCTATTTCTATACCAACTCAGGATATGCTTCTTGGGCTTTATATATCAACGGTCGAAAATCGTCAAGGTATTTACGGGAATAGGTACCATCCGTATCACTCGGAAAAGAAAAGCTTTTCTTGTAAGAAACCTTCCTTTTATAGTTATGATGATGTGCTCAGAGCTTACCGACAGAAACGAATTGACTTATACAGCCCCTTATGGCTCCGGTGTGGGGAATTGGATTTACGTATCATTACCTCAGTAAACCAAGAAGCCCCTATCGAAGTTCAATACGAATCTTTGGGTACTTTCCACGAAATCCATGAACATTATCGAATAAGAAAAGGTAGAATGGGGGAAATCCTTAATATATACATTCGAACAACTGTTGGTCGTACTCGTTTCCATCGAGAAATGGAAGAAGCCATACAAGGGTTTGCCTGTTTTGAACACCCAAAGAAATCACTACCAGCTCTCAGGATCTAATGTTATTGATCTTATGATTTTTCATTAGTGCAGATATAGAGATCGAGGAAGCCTTCGAATAATCGGCTTGGACCCATTGCTTAATCCTACTCATGAAAATATGGAGATTTTTACTTATGAAGAAACAAACTAGATTGCCCTTTGATAATTTGCCCTTTTATAATAAAGTGATGGATAAAACTGCCATTAAAAAGCTTATTAGCAGATTAATAGATCACTTCGGAATGACATATACATCACATATCTTGGATCAACTCAAAACTTCAGGTTTTAAACAAGCTACTGATACAGCTATTTCATTAGGAATTGATGATCTTTTAACAGCGCCTTCCAAAGGATGGCTCGTCCAAGATGCGGAGCAACAAGGTTCTGTTTCGGAGAAACAGAATCATTATGGAAATTTACATGCAGTGGAAAAATTACGTCAATCGATCGAGATATGGTATGCTACCAGTGAATATTTGAGAAAAGAAATGAATACGAATTTTAGCATGACTGATCCCTTAAATCCAGTGCATGTGATGTCTTTCTCAGGAGCTAGGGGAAGTACATCTCAGGTTCACCAATTAGTAGGTATGAGAGGATTAATGTCAGATCCTCAAGGACAAATCATCGATCTACCCATTCGAAGGAATTTACGCGAAGGGCTCTCTTTAACGGAATATATTATTTCCTATTATGGGGCTCGTAAAGGAGTTGTGGATACTGCTGTACGAACAGCAGATGCTGGATACCTCACACGTAGACTTGTTGAAGTAGTTCAACAAATTGTAGTACGTAGAACAGATTGTGGCACTGTCCAAGGTATTTTCGTAAGTCCCATTCGAGGTCGAGAGAGGGACATAAATGAAGTTGTTGTACGAACACAAATACTGATTGGCCGTGTGCTAGCAGACGATGTATATATAAATAGGAGATGCATTGCCACGCGCAATCAGGATATTGGAGTTGGACTTGCCAATCAATTAAGAAACATTCGACCACGACCAATATATATACGAACCCCTTTTACTTGCAAGAGTATATCTCGGATTTGTCAATTATGTTATGGTCGGAGTACTACTCACAGTCACTTGATTGAATTAGGAGAAGCAGTAGGTATTATTGCGGGCCAATCCATTGGGGAACCAGGAACTCAACTAACACTAAGGACTTTTCATACCGGGGGTGTATTTACTGGTGATATTGCAGAACATATACGAGCCCCTTTCAATGGAAAGATTGAATTCAATGAGAATTTGGTTTATCCCACACGTACACGTAATGGACATCCTGCTTATCTATGTCATAATAACTTATCCATTACTATTGATGGTCAGAATCAAGTACAGAACTTAACCATTCCACCACAAAGTTTGCTTTTGGTTCAGAATGATCAATATGTGGAATCGGAACAAATTATTGCCGGGGTTCGTGCTAGAACATCTTCCTTCAAGGAAAAAGTTCGCAAAAATATATATTCTGACTTAGAAGGAGAAATGCACTGGAGTACCAATGTGTGTCATGCACCTGAATATGTACACGGTAATGTTCATTCTATACTCAGGACGGGTTATCTATGGATATTATCGGGAAGTATATACGGATCCGGTGTAGTACCCTTTCCATTTCATAAGTATCAGGATCAAGTAGATGTTCAACCTTTTGTTGCCAAACATACCGATTCTTACGTGGATCAAGTGGAACATAGATCAGGTGACTCCAACTGCTATGGGAAGGAAGAACAAATCTTCAGTTATTCAGAAACTGAAACTGATCGGACCATATCCAACGAGCATCGAGACTCTATTTATGTCACCTTTTCCCCCTAAGAATTACAATATGAAGGGGAAAAAGCAAATGAATCGATTCATCGTCTCGTTGCAGTGTGATAAAGAATGGGGAAAAAGAATAATACCTTGTCCTGATGCGATTCTTAGAATACCAAAAAGTGGTATTCTACAGATAAATTCCATTTTTGGATATTCTAACGTAGAACATGGAATACCGGATGGGGCGAATATGACAACACCCTTTTCCCTAGATTTATCGAGGGAAGGGGACAACTTGCAGATTCAAATTAGCAATTCCATTTTGTATGAAGATGGTGAACGAATCCAAGTAATGAGTGATACAAGTATTCCATTGGGTCGAACTTGTCTAGGATTTGATTGGGAACAAATAGATTCTATAGAATCTGAGGCTTATGTTTCTCTTATTTCAGTAAGAACAAATAAGATCGTTAACAATATGGTTCAAATTAGCTTGATGAAATACCCCCCTTTTTCATGGGGAGAAGGGACAATAAAGCAAGTTCAAATTTGATGTTCCATAACAATTTGGACCACACTAATCTTTTCTCTTCCAATGGGGCGAGTCAATTAATTAGTAAGCATCAAGGGACTATTTGTTCATTATCGAATGGGGAAGAAGACAGTGGATCTTTTATGGTTCTATCACCATCCGACTGTTTTCGAATCGTTCTATTCAATGATTCTAAATGTTATGATACGGGAAATAAATCAAATAGAAAGGATCCTATGAGAAAAATCATTGAATTTTCAGGTCTCTTGGGTCATTTACATAGTATAACCAGCCGTTTTCCATCCTCCCAGTTTATAACTGATAAAAGAGTATTATCAAAGAAACATTCCATTTTCCACAATTATTTCATGGACGAAAATATGAGAATTTCTCATTTCGATCCGTGCAGGAACATCATTTCCAATCTCTTGGGTCCAAATTGGTGCTCTTCCTCATCCGAATTCTACAAAAAAACATTTCCAGTAGTTAGTCTTGGACAATTGATTCCTGAAAGTGTATGGATATCCGAGGATGAACCACTCCCCGAATCTGGTCAAATCATAGCAGTTGATGAGGAATCTTTAGTCATTAGATCAGCTAAACCCTAACTGGCTACTCGAAAAGCGACTGTTCATGGTCATTATGGAGAAATTCTTGACAAAGGAGATACATTGATAACATTGATATATGAAAGGTTAAAATCCAGTGATATAATTCAAAGTCTTCCTAAAGTTGAACAATTGTCAGAAGCCCGTTTGAATAATTCAATATCGATGAATCTGAAAGAAAGTTTTGAAAATTGGACCGGAGATATGACAAGATTTCTTGGAAGTCTTTGGGGGTTATTCATCAGCGCTAGGATAACTATGGAACAAAGTCAGATTCATTTAGTCAATCGGATTCAAAAAGTTTACCGATCCCAAGGGGTACGAATTGGTGATAAGCATATAGAGATTATTGTACGCCAAATGACATCGAAAGTATTAATTTCAGAAGATGGAACGACTAATGTTTTTTCATCGGGGGAACTCATTGGATTATCACGAGCACAGAGAATGGATCGTGCTCTGGAAGAGACAATCTACTATCAAACCATGTTATTAGGAATAACAAGGGCATCTCTGAATACTCAAAGTTTTATATCCGAAGCGAGTTTCCAAGAAACTGCTCGGGTCTTAGCTAAAGCTGCTCTACAGGGTCGTATCGATTGGTTGAAAGGCTTGAAGGAAAATGTTATTCTCGGGGGGATGATACCTGCCGGTACTGGGCAACATATTCACCGTTCAGGGAAACGGAACGGAATAGATCCAAGAATAGGGAATATGAATCTATTTAGCAACAAAGTGAAGGATATTTTATTTCATCATGACAAAGTATCTTTTTTTTCCATTCAAGAAAATTATCACAATATATTAAAACAGCCATTAAAAGAGTCTTGTGAAAGAGATTTCTTTTTTATGTTCATGAATATATCTTCTATAATAGGAAGAATATGAAATATTCTATGAGTGAGAACGTTTCTACCACGTACTAGACAGACAGGCAATCTTTAAGATGTAATCGATTCCGTTGGAATAATTAGATATTATGATACATTTTATTTCGCTATTTTGGGGAGGAAAGCGAACGAGAATGAGCAAAAGATATTGGAACATTGATTTGGAAGAGATGATGGAAGCAAGAGTTCATTTAGGGCATAAAACTGGGAAATGGAACCCTAAGATGGCACCTTACATTTTTACAGAGCGTAAAGATACTCATATTATTAATCTGGCTAAAACTGCTCGTTCTTTATCAGAAGCTTGTGATTTGGTGTTTGATATAGCAGGTAGAGGAAAACAATTCCTGATAGTCGGTACGAAATATCAAGCAACTGATTTAGTAGCATCAGCTGCTACAGGAGCTCGATGTCATTATGTAAATAGAAAATGGCTTGGTGGTATGTTAACTAATTGGTCTACTACAGAGACGAGACTTCAGAAGTTCAAGGATTTAAAAAAAGAACAAGATACGGGACGATTCAATCAACTTCAAAAAAAAGAAGCAGCTATGCTCAAGAGACAATTAGACCAATTGCAGAAATATCTAGGTGGGATTAGATACATGAGGAGCTTACCCGATATTGCGATAATTACCAATCAACGAGAAGAATCCATTGCTCTTGGGGAATGTAGAACTTTGGGTATTCCGACAATTTGCTTGGTTGATACAGATTGTGATCCAGATCTCGTGGATATCCCAGTTCCAGCCAATGATGATGGTATAGCTTCAATCCAATTGATCCTGAACAGATTAACGTCAGCAATTTGCGAAGGAAGGGCATTAAGGTCATTATAGCTATATGAAGGGCTAATAGAAAGTGAATTAGTAATAAAAAGAAAATAGAAAAAAAAAAAGGGGGGGGGGGAAGGACCTGAGGATTTACTGAGTTGGCTGCTATTCCATCCAAGATATCGTAAGAGCCAATTTCATTTATTGGTTTGGTTGGCTGCTCCAAATTGAAAAATATTCTTAATGGAATAACCCTTTTATTATCTCGTGACATCAAAAATTCTTATGAGAGTGAAATTATTGAGGAATCTATCATTTATTTGATAAAAATAATTTATTTTCTTCTTTAAGTTCATCTTTACAAGGGGGTAATATGGATATCGTACGATCTCCTATTAGCACACTGAATCATATCTACGATATATCCGGTGTGGAAGTGGGTCAACATTTTTATTGGCAAATAGGGGGTTTCAAGTTCATGGACAGGTACTTATAACTTCTTGGATTGTAATTGCTGTCTTATTAGGTTCAGCTACCATAGCTGTTCGAGATCCACAAACCATTCCTACCGGTGGTCAAAATTTTGTTGAATATATTCTTGAATTTTTTCGGGACTTGACCAGAACTCAGATTGGGGAGGAAGAATATGGTCCCTGGGTTCCCTTTATTGGAACTATGTTTCTATTTATCTTTGTTTCTAACTGGTCAGGTGCTCTTCTTCCTTGGGGAATTCTAAAATTACCTCAGGGGGAGTTAGCCGCACCTACAAATGATATTAATACTACGGTTGCTCTGGCTTTACTTACGTCAGTAGCATATTTCTATGCAGGTCTTGCAAAGAAGGGGTTAGGTTATTTTGGTAAATATATTCAACCAACCCCAATACTTTTACCAATTAACATCTTAGAAGATTTTACAAAACCTTTATCGCTTAGTTTTCGACTTTTTTGAAATATATTAGCTGACGAATTGGTAGTTGCCGTTCTTGTTTCTCCGGTACCTTTAGTAGTTCCTATACCTGTAATGTTCCTGGGATTATTTACGAGCGGTATTCAAGCTCTGATCTTTGCAACTCTAGCTGCAGCTTATATAGGCGAATCCATGGAGGGTCATCATTAAATCACTGTCCAATCAGACAGAATAGTTTCTAAGTATCGTACCAACGCATGACTTGATATGTATGGTAGAAGCAAATCATATTTCTTAGTAAAAAGAGCTTGGTAACAAGATTTAAGATCGGTTAACTACTTCTGTCCATTAGATCTCCAGATAGAGTGGATCCGATTGGTCCGTTTTTATAGAAATATGAGAGAAAATAGGATCGAACAGGTTCACTAATCGGAGTTGTTTGAGTAAAGAATGTACCCCGGCGTAGAACGATGAAATTTTTGTTCCCAGCAAGGGGAGGATTTTCTCGAACATGTTTACTTTGTATATAATTCGTTTCATATATTAATCCATTTATATTGATTAAAAAAGCCTTTTTGATTATATGGATTAATATATCATCTGTAGATGTTATATATAATGACTTATAGGCTTTTTACGCAGTCTATTCTCTCTCCGTGATAAGAATTCATATGTTCAATAAAATGGAATCTTTATTTTCGAATATTATTCAGATGAAATATTTTCATAAGGGATAATAGGTTTCCTTATTCGTTGATATTATCACTTTGATACCGAAATATTTTGGGTTCTTAGTTGTTCGGAAGAAATCGTTCCATAATTTTACCATTGGTGAACACTCAATAGATGAAACTGTTGTATTATACACTATTTCCTGATCTTAGTAGAGGAGATTACCATGGATCCCTTAATTTCTGCTGCTTCTGTTATTGCTGCTGGATTATCTGTAGGGCTTGCTTCCATTGGCCCTGGCGTTGGCCAGGGCACTGCTGCAGGCCAGGCTGTAGAAGGTATTGCGAGACAACCAGAAGCAGAAGGTAAAATACGAGGTACCTTACTGCTAAGTTTAGCTTTTATGGAAGCTTTAACAATTTATGGACTAGTTGTGGCCCTAGCGCTTCTATTCGCGAATCCCTTTGTTTAATCCTGAAAAAAAAAAAAAAAAGATCCCTACACCTCGTCATTACATTAGTATTTCTCCAAGAATTTCCTTGTTCAGCTGCGGGAGAGGCTGATCATAATAATTAGCAAATGAATTCTTCTTCCTACTTCGGTCGGAAAGATTCATGACGCGTGTGACAGGGAAGGGAAGGGAATGGATAGGGCAAGCAAATTCATTTTATCCTTTTCTTTTTATCCTTATCAAAAACCTGGGACTAAGTATCCAAAATATTCTTATCAAGAACTAGATAGGATCAAAAAAGAAAAGAACAAAATGATGTAGAACATATCCTTATCTATGAGGGGCGAGCATATGAAAAATGTAATTGATCCTTTCATTTCCTTGAGTTATTGGCCTTCTGCTGGGGTTTCGGATCAAATACCAATATTTTAGAAACAAATATAATAAATCCAAGTGTGGTACTTAGTGTACTGATCTATTTTGGAAAGGGAGTGTGTGAGAGTTGTATATTCGAATAATATGGCTGGGCCCAACCAGCTGCACTTTGGAGATAGAAAAGTGCATGATCTCAACGAATTACTTCCGAACGGGGAATAGCGAAGAACTATAGCATTTCGTAATTGATTGGGAAATGAACTATTAGTTTATACCAACCAATGAGGGAGGACCACTAGAATGGTTAAAGCTGAACTGTTTGAAGTCTAAGCACAACTAACTGGATATTCTTTCCACCGCTGTGTCAAGATGAGATGGATTCAAAGGCATAGTTGGAGATTGATCCGATATAAAACATTCATATCAATGGAATAATTTCATCTATTTACTGAAAAATAGTCCCAATCTCCCATCCAATTTTAGTTCCAATGCTGAACTGACAACCTAAACAGAAAGGAAATTATTCGATAGAACAAAAATAAGGAGGCACAAATTAATTAATTGAATGGAACGATTCAAGTTTCATGGGGGAAGAATAGGAGAGAAAAGGGGAAACGAAAACAAAAACAACTTTATTGATAATTGCAAATCCCTTTTGCTGGAAGAGCCCTTGGAGATCTCGGTCTTTTATAAATTGATTCTAATCTTCCGTAAACGGAACGGAAAGGGCAGGCTTGGTGTGAAGGGGGAACGTATATGTTCCTGGGGAATAAAAAAAGAACTGAGCAGGAGAGCCGAATGAATCGAAAGATTCGTGTTCGGTTTGGGAAGAGATTATGAATTCGTGAAATTTGTGAATAGATAATCTACTTTCATTAAGTAATCTATTAGATAACCGTAAACAGAAAATATTGAATACTATTCTGAATTCGGAAGAACTATGTAAAGGAGCTATCGATCAGCTCGAGAAAGCTCGGGCTCGCTTAAGGGAAGTGGAAATGATAGGGGACGAAATCCGGGTAAATGGAGACTCCCAAGTAGAACGAGAGGAAGAGGATCTCATCAATGCTGCTTCTGAGAATTTGGAACAATTAGAGGATCCCAAGAATGAAACGATTTACTCCGAACAGCAAAGAGCAATTGACCAGATCCGACAACAAGTTTCTCGCCAAGCTTTACGAAGAACTATAGGAACTTTGAATAGTCGTTTTAAAATTGAGTTGCATTTACGTACGATCAATCAAAATATTGGCCTGTTTAGAACCATGATGAACACACCAGATTAGTTGTTAGTTGTTATAGGCCCTATTTCTCAGCAGATAATTAATAAGTGCTAATGGGAAATCTTCAAATCGACGAAATTAGTAGTATTATACGGAAACAGATCAAACAATATAACGACGCAGTAGGAGTTGGTAATCTTGGCACCGTACTTCAAGTAGGAGATGGCTTTGCTCGTATTCATGGTCTTTATGAAGTAATGGCAGGGGAATTAGTGGAATTTGGAGATGGTACAGTAGGCATTGCCCTAAATTTGGGATCGGATAATGTTGGAGTTGTATTAATGGGCGATGGCTTGATGATACAAGAAGGTAGTTCCGTGAGAGCAACAGGAAAAATTGCTCAGATACCAGTGAGTGATGCGTATTTGGGTCGTGTTGTAAATGCTCTAGCCCAACCCATTGATGGTAAGGGTCAAATTTCAGCTTCCGAATTTCGACTGATTGAATCTCCCGCTCCAGGTATTATATCAAGACGTTCCGTATATGAACCCCTTCAAACGGGGCTTATTGCTAATGATTCTATGATTCCTATAGGACGTGGTCAGCGAGAATTAATTATTGGGGACAGACAGACCGGCAAGACAGCAGTAGCTACAGATGCTATTCTTAATCAAAAGAGTCAAAATGTAATCTGTGTCTATGTAGCAATTGGTCAAAGAGCTTCTTCCGTGGCTCAGGTAGTTAATACATTTCAAGAACGTGGCGCAATGGAATATACCATTGTGGTAGCGGAAACTTCGGATTCTCCCGCTACATTACAATATCTCGCTCCTTATACAGGGGCAGCTTTGGCTGAATACTTCATGTATAAGAAACAACATACATCAATCATTTATGACGATCTCTCCAAACAGGCACAAGCTTATCGACAAATGTCTCTTCTATTAAGAAGACCACCTGGCCGAGAAGCTTATCCGGGAGATGTTTTCTATTTGCATTCCCGTCTCTTGGAAAGAGCAGCTAAATTAAGTTCCCAGTTAGGTGAGGGGAGTCTTACTGCTCTACCAATAGTTGAGACTCAAGCTGGAGATGCTTCAGCTTATATTCCCACTAATGCAATTTCCATTACCGATGGACAAATATTTTTATCGGCCGATCTATTCAATGCCGGGATCCGACCTGCTATTAATGTGGGTCTTTCCGTATCTAGAGTAGGATCTGCGGCTCAGATAAAAGCTATGAAAAAGGTAGCTGGAAAGTTGAAATGAGAGTTAGCTCAATTTGCAGAGTTGGAAGCCTTTGCACAATTTGCTTCCGATCTTGATAAAGCTACTCAAGATCAATTGGCAAGGGGTCAACGATTACGTGAGTTGCTCAAACAATCTCAATCGGCTCCTTTGAAAGTAGAAGAACAAATAGCTACTATTTATACCGGAACAAATGGATACCTGGATATATTAGAAATAGCACAGGTGAGAAATTTTCTCGTTCGTTTACGCGAGTATTTGATAAAGAATAAACCTCAGTTCGGAGAAATTATATGTTCTACTGGTACATTTACAGAAGAAGCGAAAGCCCTTTTGGAAGAGGCTCTTAAGGAACATACTGAACTTTTTTTACTTCAAGAAAAAAATGAATATTTGATAATTTGGTGGGATTATTCAGAACAGGAAAAAGAGCTGAATAATTTGTTCCAATACATTGCACAACAATTTAGAACAATTGAAGAGTATTACGTCCAATAGGATTTGAACCTATACCGAAGGTTTAGAAGACCTCTGTCCTATCCATTAGACGATGGACGCTCTTTCTATCTTCCCTTTTTTATTTTAACTCCTTTTGGCATACATTGTCCCGATCTACCTTTTTATTCACAATGAGGTTATAGGATAGGAAAAGAATGGAATCTATTTCACATTGCAACGGAAAATTTATTTCGAGTGAATCGTGAAAGTATGTTATATACTTAATCACTTTATATCTACCTATTCTATCTATATAGATAGATATAGAACAGGTAGATATCTGTTAGCGGGTAGCGGGAATCGAACCCGCATCGTTAGCTTGGAAGGCTAGGGGTTATAGTCGACATTGATTATTCAATGCCTCTAATTCAGAACCGAACATGAGAATTTCATGTCATTCAGCTCCTTCATGGGGGATAGAGAGCGGTATGAGGGAAGAAGCGGAATATTTATATCAAATCTTTGTGAAAGGAAATTTCAATTCTTTTCTTTCTCCTCTTTTATTTTCGAATAAAACCCTAATTTCTTATCGTACCCATGGCATCTACGTCAGTTTCTTCTCTTTTCTACTCTTCTCTTTTTTTTAGTGAAGGGCCCAAAATCGTAGAATACTTACTCACTTTCTAGATGATCCCGATAGAAAGAGAAATTTGAAAAGTTTCAAATAATCACAAATCTTTCTAGTTAATTCGTTCCCTATTTCTACTGATTCTGATCCCCAGGAGAACAAATTCCACCGAGCTCGAACGAAATGCTGATAGCCCAAGTAAACCAAAGTCATCGTTCTATAGCTATTCCGCTTCAACCTGGGGTCCTTCCATCCATAAGTTGAAGGTTTAGTCACGATGAAAAAATATCTTTGGATCCCCATAGATCTGGAATTTATCTAACCTTTCAAACATTCTGTGTCGCTATCTTGGAACCAAAAATGTGTTTCTCTTTCTTCATTTCAGACCCAGATTACGAGAAGGTATGCTATTCCTGGGCATTCATAGGGAAGGGTTTGAGCCTATCTGGAAATAGAGCTTTAGATGGATCTTTGATCCATGTAAAGATCCTTCAACTATTTGAGTTGATAATGTAACGAATCACACTTTTACCACTAAACTATACCCGCAACGATCTGATTGTAACATACAGATCGATCTTTTGTCAAACCAATAGGAAGATGAGGAGTTATCAATCAACCTCTATTGAAAGTTTCTATCAATCATTACCTCGTTTTCATAATTACATGAATCTCCGGAGATGGAGATTCATGTAATTATAGGTTACCTTTGCGAATTGCTGATAAAACAATAACTAAAGGGCCCGATACAACCATCAGAGTCAGAACAGTGAGTTGCGCAATAACTTCTAGATCCATTTGGTTTTCTTTCACCCTCCATCGACTGGATGTATGAATAAAATGTTGTCGGTATCAATCACTTTTCTTCTATTTTGTCTTCTTCGGACTCCTACCCATTTGTGTAGGTTCGATCAGGAAACTATTATGGCCTTGAGCAACTAATATCTTTACAATAATCTAATATCTTTACAATAATATAATATCTTTAGATAGAGAACCCTTCAATATCTAGATAATAAAATTTTATACTGGAGAGGGATAAATGGACTAATCCATCTAACGCATTTATTCAAACTGATTGGGGAGGGAATGAAGAGATGATAATAGAGATTCAATTTTTGATAGCTTTTTTTCTTGCCTTTACAGCAAGTATTCTAGCTCTCAAATTAGGTCAAGCACTGTATGATTAATTTTTCTGACCTGCTTGGCCTGGCCATCGGCCAGGCCAAGCAGGTCAGAAAAAAGAGAGGAAAAGAAATAACTATTTTGAACGAAATGAGCAATACAATTGACTAGATTGTTCTTTATCCAACTGAATAATTGCAATTTTCATTATATTGCCGATACAACCCGTACATACTATGGTATACACCTTTACTCCACCATTCATTTTGTTACACATGAACTCTTCCATCTTGGAGAGATGGCTGAGCGGACCAAAGCGGCGGATTGCTAATCCGTAGTACGGATCATCCGTACCGAGGGTTCGAATCCCTCTCTCCCCGTTCGTACACTATTGATCCTGAAAACGAATAACCCCGAATCTTTCTACGGAACGGAAAAGACCCATTAACCTGGAGACTTTTTTCACTATTCTTTACGTCCGGGATTACGTCCTGTATCGTTCGATAGAAATCCAAAGATAAAAAGAGAAATGAAAAATACCACTACTGCGTAAACGAACAGCTTAAGAGTAAGCATTACGTAATCTCCGGAATCCTTATTATAAGTACAACAGAATAGATCATCAATCTTTGTACCATATATGGATACTTGAATACCAAACAATAGTATGATTGTTACAAATCACGAAATTATTTCTTCGAATCACGCGTGAAAATAAATTTGAAAGAAGAAGAGAAATTTTCTCTTTGTTTTCCAAATGGTCTTTTTCCCTCTTATTTTTTGGATCAACCAGATATTTATCGAATATTTATGAAAATATGTCATTGGTATCGATCGTATCAATACGTGACCCAATAGCTCGATCCGAAGTGAGCGGTGGGATCGGAAGGAATTGATGAAGGTTAGTGGAAAAGTTTTTATCCGGGAGCAGATAAGGTATCTGAATCTGGTATCGTCGGGTGGAACAAGGATAGAACTTCTGTCACAAAAAATGGAAAGAGTTATACAAAAATTAGATCAATGACAGCGATCCAAAAACTTGAAAAAGAAAAAAAAAAGATACTTTTTATCGAAAACTTACAGCAGCTTGCCAAACAAAGGCTAAGAGAAAAGAGAGAACAGGAATAATTGGCATTACATCGACAATTGGATCAAAAATTGCATAAGCCTCAGGTAATTTTCCAAAAAGGGATTATTTGAATGAATAAAGGCATCATCTAGACAAATATTGAACATAACTGGCATTTTTCTTCTCCAATAAAAATTAGGGGGGGGTAAAGCCAGAAAAGTCTTTGATTGATCGAATCGATCGAAGCTCTTCGGCAAGTTTGACCGGACTTGGAGTTGGAAGGGATGATTCTTTCATACATACAATATTTTACCCAATCTAATAGAAAATGATCAATGAATGAATATTCTTGTCCCTTTTTCTGTTTTTCCTATTATGTCCAATTCCATCAATAACCTATTTTGTTGAAATATCCACAAAATTTTTTTGCCCAATTGGGATCTGATCTAATTAATCTTGAATCCTAATGGGTTGACAAAAAATTTGATATAAGTATTCATTAGCATATGAATAGGGAAATAGGATGGGAATGGGGCGTGGCCAAGCGGTAAGGCAGCAGGTTTTGATCCTGTTATTCGGAGGTTCGAATCCTTCCGTCCCAGACTTATTTCATTGGTTCCTGTTTTTCCTTCCCTCGCTCTTCCCTTTCTTCTTTCGTAAAGGGTAAATCCAATGGAATTTTTGTTTTTTATTTTTCTCATAATTTCACCATACTTAACTTATCAGAAGGGAATGTTATTACAATAGGGAAGAGATAAAGGGATATCTCTGTGGTGCAAGATTGGAATACGGATCAATTTGAGATAAGGTTCAATTTATGAAATTAGCCCATTGGATGTATGCTGGTCCTGCTCATATTGGAACTCTACGAGTAGCTAGTTCATTCAAAAAATGTCCATGCCATTATGCATGCTCCTCTAGGAGATGATTATTTTAATGTAATGCGTTCTATGTTAGAACGGGAAAGAAATTTTACTCCTGCAACTGCTAGTATAGTAGATCGTCACGTACTAGCACGTGGATCTCGAAAAGAGTTGTGGATAATATTCTTCGAAAAGATAAGGAGGAAAGTCCCGATCTTATCATATTAACACCTACGTGTACCTCTAGTATCTTGCAAGAGGATTTAAAAAAACTTTGTGGATAGAGCATCCATAATCTCCGATTGCAACGTCATTTTTGCGGATGTGGATCATTATCAAGTGAATGAAATTCAGGCAGCGGATAGAACTTTGGAACAGGTAGTTCGATATTATTTGGATAAATCCCATACATTGGATCAATTCGTAACAGATGCACCTTCTGTAAATATAATTGGGATTCTTACTCTGGGTTTTCATAATCGACACGATTGTCGTGAGTTGAGACGTTTATTAAAAGATCTGGACATCAGAATTAATCAAATAATTCCTGAAGGAGGATCTGTAGAGGATCCAAAAATTTTACCAAAAGCTCGGTTCAATTTAATTCCTTATCGTGAAGTGGGCTTAATGACAGCGATGTATTTGAATAAGGAATTTGGAATGCCTTATGTATCTACAACTCCTATGGGAGCTGTAGATATGGCCGAGTACATCCGACAGATAAAGAAATCTCTTGATATCTTGGCGGCTCCTATTTTATCGAGCAAAAGGGTTGATTACGAATCCTATATCGATGGACAAACTCGATTCGTTTCCCAAGCTGCTTGGTTCTCAAGATCTATCGATTGTCAGAACTTTACGGGGAAAGAAACAGTCGTTTTGGTGATGCAACTCATGCTGCTTCAATTACTAAGATACTTGCTAGAGAGATGGGAATTCGTGTGAGTTGTACAGGTACTTATTGTAAACATGATGCAGAATGGTTCAAAGAGCAAATTAAAGATTTTTGTGATGAGATGATCATCACAGCTGATCATGCTGAAGTAGGAGATATTATCGCTCGCGTGGAACCCTCTGCAATATTTGGTACTCAAATGGAACGTCATATTGGTAAACGTCTTGAGATTCCCTGTGGAGTTATTTCCGCACCAGCTCATATCCGAAATTTTTCCTTGGGATATCGACCCTTCCTGGGTTACGAAGGTACTAATCAAATAGCTGATCTAGTTTATAACTCATTCGCTCTGGGTATGGAGGATCATCTTCTAGAGATTTTTTGTGGTCATGATACGAAGGAAATAATGACTAAATCATTATCCACGGATATTAGTCCAATTTGGGATCTTGAAAGTCGGCAAGAATTGGGTAAAATCCCCCGTTTTGTAAGAGACGAAGTAAAGATAAATACAGAAAAATTTGCACGACGAAAGGGCCTTTTGAACGTTACTGTCGAGGTAATGCACGCAGCTAAAGAAGCATTAAGTTAAGTACCTAATCAATATCAATTAATTGATTACATTGAGTGTATTCTATACAAAAAGAGTGGATCCAATTCGAAACCTATTCCTATCATATCAATTGAGTTAATGACTATTCATAATCACGTCTCGATCATGATTCGAGATCAGGGAGGGATCTTCAAAACATCGTCTGAAACGATGTGGTAATTTACATAATTGGTTTCGTGAATATGGATTATGACATCATTTCATATTCGGATCAAGTGCCCTTGGCTCAAAATTATTCTTATTATCTTATATACTCTCCAAGTCAATCTTGTTTCCACGTGATTCCATACAAAGATGACGAATATTTGAATCGTTCTATTGTTAAAGCCTAGGATTTTCTATCGATGTGTCTAACATCTCGTCCCAATACAGCGACAATCCAACAATTCATTTATCTCTTATTCTGGATTGACAATAGTGTATTGTGTCGATATAATTCGTCCATTCACAATAGAAATAGATATCTTAGGTTCTTCATTTATCAGTGATTCTATCCAATCATGATAATTCTGTCGATGGATCATTTATTCATAACCTAGATTACTTTATTCTGGAATGGTGGATCAAAACTATACATATCCATATATGAACTGACGAGTGAATTATTTGGTCATTCACATAGGTTTTTGATCCCTCCCGTTCGTCAATTAGATTGGTAGGATTCTATTTACCGGTTCGTATTGAGTAACCTCGCATTCCACTTCGATCGTATATATACTCAATATCTATTCGCAATATGGGTTGCTAACTCAATGGTAGAGTACTCGGCTTTTAAGTCCGACTAAGATCTTTTACACATTTGAATGAAGTAGAAAACTCGTCGATACCATCGGTAAAGTTCGGAAGACTACGACTGATCCTAATGAACGGAAAAAAAGCATGTCGTTCCAACATATGATCTTTATGATACCTGATATTATTTCTCGGATACCTGATTGTATTCGATCAGGACCGGATCTGATTCAAGGAATCAAATGGGTGGAAAATGTCTATTATATACCTGGATGGATGTATAATATGCTCATCCTTTCGGATCAAATGTGATAATTGTGAATAGGATTTCATCAATTTGCGGTTAAGTCGAATGAGTCAATGGAGAAAGCTATATGACTTGAATCATAAGTAGACCCAGAGAAATGAGCTTCTGTTCCTCGTTCCAATTTAACGAGCGAGGAATTCCCTTTACTGATCAGAAGTTAAGAGCAGTTTGGTACCTGATATCGGGAGGTTTTCCCTGAGTAGATCAGGGATTTATACACTCACAATGAGTCCTAAGTACTCGAGTACAGATGTGTAAGATAAATAGTGTACTGACCAGGTTTATTTATTCCATGAGTCAGGAGAGCGATTGGTTGCCAGGATAAAAAAAATTTTGTTCTTCCTCATGACGAATGAGATCCTTGGGTAGTAAATCTATAGAAGATAGAATCTTTATATTTGGATATATCTCTTTTTCCTATCTTGTTCCGACTAGATCGCACCATGTATTTTCTCAGAAATGAAGAGGTTATTCTCATGAACGAGGGCCATAGCTGAGGTTTGGAAATGGATGAATTCCATAGATACGGAAAGGAAGATAACTCTCGGCAACAATGCTTTTATATCCACTCTTTTTTCAGGAAGATCTTTACGCAATTTCTCATGATCATTATTTGGATGGATCAAGTTCTTCCGAACCGATGGAACATTTAAGTTCCAATGATCAATTCAGTTTCCTAACTGTAAAACGTTTGATTGGTCAAATACGTCAACAAAATCATTCAATTGTTTTATTCGTGAAGTGCGCTCCAAATCCATTAGCTGATTGCAAGAAGAGTTCCTATTCTGAATCGGTACTAGAAGGACTTACATTGGTCCTGGAAGTTCCGTTCTCTATACGGTCAAAATATTCTGTGGAAGGGATGAATGAATGGAAGAGTTTCCGGTCGATCCATTCGATATTTCCCTTCTTGGAGGATAAATTCCCGCATTCAAATTATATATCAGATGCACGAATACCCTATTCTATTCATCCGGAAATTTTGGTTCGAACCCTTCGTCGCTTGATCCGAGATGCTCCCTCCTTGCACCCATTACGCTCTGTTCTCTATGAATATCGAAATAGTCCAGAGAATTTACAAAGATCAATTATTGTCGTCCCAAGAGTAAATACGAGATTCTTCCTGTTCCTGTGGAATTATTATGTCTATGAATGCGAATCCATTTTATTTCCCTTCTTAAACGATCCTCTCATTCACGATCGTTGTCTCATAGACCTTTCCCTCAGCGAACTCATTTTCATCGAAAGATAAAACATATTATCATATTTTCTCGTCGAAATTCACTGAAAAGTATCTGGTTGTTGAAGGATCCTAAAATTAACTATGTTAGATATGGTGAAAGATCTATTATAGCTATAAAGGTACTCATCTCCTAGTGAAAAAATGTAGATATTATCTTCTACTTTTTCGGCAATGTTATTTCCATCTTTGGTCCGAACCGTATAGGGTCTGTTCTCATCAATTATCCAAGAATTGTTCTTCTTCTCCAGGTTATTTTCTGAGGGTTCGGATGAACCCTCTTTTTGTCAGAACAAAAATGCTAGATGAGTTATTCATCGCCGATCTTAATACCAATGAATTTGATCCAATAGTTCCGATTGTACCAATACTTGGATTATTGGCTAGAGAAAAATTCTGTGACGTATCAGGACGGCCAATTAGTAAATTGTCTTGGACCAATCTAACAGATGATGATATCCTCAATCGATTTGATCAAATTTGGAGAAATCTTTTTCATTACTACAGTGGATCCTTTGGTCGAGATGGTTTATATCGTATAAAGTATATACTTTCATTATCATGTGCTAAAACTTTAGCCAATTATTCCTCACAACACACACACACACAAAGCGTCGCTATTGCGACGGATGCCTCCAAACGTCGCAATTGCAACACTTAGACATTGTGTTACAATTGCGACGTTTGGAAGCATCTGTCGCAATAGTGACACCTTGGATAATAGGGTCGACATTGCGTCGTCTTCCTTCAGACGTCGCAACTGCAACACTTTGTATAAGTGTCGGTATTACGACACATTTCTCTAAACGTCGGTATAGCGACAGTTTCGGGCGGGATTGAAAAAATTTGGGGAAATTTCCGACATTTGGTCAAGTGAATCAATTTACTATAGTCCTTTCAAACAAGATCCTTGGTATTCTTAGTTGACAGACCTTCTACACAATACTGGTCTAAATTATTCACCACCTCGAATTCCATTTTACACCATACCAAGAGGTTACAGACCTCCATTAAACATGTCTAGTGAGTCATCTATGTTTTCTGCATCACCAGAATCATATTTGTATGGTGGTCTGTATGTTCCTGTGGGATACCAGTCACTTTTTGGTACTTTCTCAGTAGCATCTCCTTTTCCCGATAAACATATACCATCATCTGGTCCAAATGAATCATCTACCAAACCTTTGAGTGCATGCACATTTACATGATGTATAGACACATTCCTAACCCTGACCCTCAAGGTAGTAACTTATCGCCTGGGGGGAAACCTCAAGGTAGTTATTTACTGCCTAGGGGGAAACCTCAAGTTAGTTATTTACCACCTGGGGGGAAACCTCAAAGTATTAATTTATCACCTTGGGGTGGGCCTCAAGGACAATACATACCTCAAGTAACTTATCAACCTCAAGGACAGTACATACCTCAAGACCAGTACATACCTCAAGGACAATATCAACCTCAAGGGCAGTACCCAATTCAGGGTCCACAACCTCTTCAAGGACAGTACCCTGCACCAGGGAAACCGTCTTTCCAGGGACAAAAATATCCTTTACGGCCACAGTTCTACTCGAAACATCAATTGTTACAAGGATGAGGGAATTATCCATCTAATTATCAAACATATGTTCCAAATTATCAACCTGGTTATTACCATCTTATGCAACACAACCTTCAATGGGACCTCCATATCCTACGGTGTGGGATCCATCCCAAGTTCAAAAAAATTTGCAACCTAATGTGAAAGTACCCTATTATCAACCTGGTTAGCCAATTGGTTACAGTAAAATCTAGCAACCTGTCCAACCTATCCAACCTACACTTTAAGTATCTACACCTGGTACAGTTCAGCAGCCTAGTCCGATTACACCTAAAACTCCAACTCAAACTGCTGCACCAACTTCTATTCAAGCTACCACACCTATTCTTGGAGTTTCTACATCCTCTATTCCTACAGCCCCTCAAGTATCACAACAAATCCCTATATTTTATGCACCACAACCTGGACCCACATTTCAAACTACTGTTCAGATGCCTACGGGACCACTTGGTACAAGTAAAATTGTAACAAGCCAACCTCAGTTTGTTTATCAACCATATCAAGGACAATATCAATATGGGCCTGCAGCACAAAATCCAGTATACCAGCATCAACCGTACCCTGGTTACACTTATCAAATACCATCTCAACCCCAATATGGTCCAGCTAATCCTGGTTATCTGGGAGGTATTCCAATCCCAAATGCACAGGCTATTCCAAGATATCTTGGATATCCTCCTTCTGGTACTGGTATATTTCCGCAAGGTTATCAATTTTCTATGTAGGAACCTAACCATCGGTTGCCATTCATGCAACTTTGGATTTACCTGATTTGTTGCCCCTAACGAATGATCCAATCTATTATCTTCCATATTTTCTGCCAATGCCAAATAAGTTGCCCAATGACATTCCTAAATTTGAAGGAAAATCTAGAGAGTACCCCTCAAACCATGTCATGACTTACACCTCTGGTGCGCATCCAACTCTTTCATTGATGATTCTATTCGCTTACAACTGTTTCAGAGAACACTGATAGGTTTAGCTACAAAATGTTATATTGAACTACCACATGGCTCATTTAAAAATTATAACGCTTTAGCAACAACTTTCTTAACACTTTTTCAGTTGCCAGTCATATACGACAATGGCACAAAACTATTGACTTCATTAAAACAATCTATGTCTATGTACATATCTGATCACATAAATGAATGGAGACATAGAAAAAGTTTGGTGAAAGTCTTTATTCTGGATCAGATCTTGGCAGAATGGTTCATCAAATCGTTACTTCCAAAAATCACTGAAGATGTGGCTAAGGGAGGAGATGTTACTGAAGAATAGGTCATTTCTCAAGCTCAGTACTTGGACCTAGTATATACATAGTCCAGTACATTATACGAAAATATTCCTAACTTACCACGTCCTGGAAAAATAACTGCAACTCCTTCAGGGTCTCATGTAGCAGATGGTGTAATTGGTTTAGTTAACACATATAAAATTAAGAAGAAGCCTTCAAAAACGACTTCTCCTATAATAACTTTACTTGATTCACCGAAAGGAGATTCTTCCCTTGAAACTTCTGCCGACATTCATGTTGTAGATTCATCTACAACTAAATCCAAAACCAAAAAAACTTAACCATCTGATGATAAACGAAAATCTCGTTATCCTTGTCTTATCTGTGACAAGGATCACTTTACTAAAGAGTGCTCGCATCGGTCTGAGGTCTCTAAATTAGTCAAAGTTTCACCCACACCCACTGTCTTGAAGGATACTTTTCCCACTCAAGATAGAAAAATGATAGGATCTTCTTCACATTCATCAACATATATTTTAATGATGTCTGAGGTTATGGTTGCAACATGATTGTAAGACTATGGAAGTAAAAATCCTGTTACTGGTAAAGAAGTAGAAAATTCTAATTCAACACCAGCTACATCTCCTTCGGTTTCTGATCCACTTCATATCGAGAAACCTAATCCGGATCTAGTAATTAAACCGCCTGCTAAAGGTGTGCTTCGAAAATCAGCTTTCAATCCACATGTGAGAGCTGTTCAGAACTACAACATTGTTGAAGACTTAGCAATTTCCCCTTCAGCAATGTCGGCCTTAGAAGTGTTGCAATCATGTCCAGCACAGAGGAAATTACTTTTTATCAACTATTGGAGCTATAGATCCTCGGGATTATAACCTTATGCTCTTCGATTTAGAAAATTTTACACTGAGACTCCCCCATCAGATGGCTTTTCAGATTCCGGTATTAGTAAAAAACAGACAAATTTTTCATATTGTAACTGATGAGGGGGCATATACGTGCATAATGTCATTAAACTGTTGGAAAATTCTTGGTTTTCCAACATTCAACCAATCTCTAACAATCCTTAAAGCTTTTGATGGAAGAAGATTCTATATGTTTGGAATTTTACAGGATCTACCTATAGAGGTAGAAGGAAAAACTGTTAATCTAGATGTGGAAGTAGTTGATGCCCCTGTGGATTACAACCTTCTTTTGGGTCAAAGTTATTCTTATGCTATTACTGTTTTCGTATCATCCATCTTTTGGTTAATCATATTTCTTGATAAAGGAAAGATTGTGAAAATCGATCAGCTGTCATATTATTTGTCCGACCCAACTTCTACAAATAGTATCCAACATGTTGGAAAATGGGCGATTCCTTATGAAGATGTTGGAGTAGGTTTATTAAACGAATATGTTTTGATGGGAAATTTTTCTATGCCTCCACCCAACGTACCACGTACCATTGCTAATATCAATATGATTTCATCAAGCACTATTCCATTTGATGATTCTTGGATAGTGCCTTCAGAGTCAGAAATGGATTCTTTCAATGGAAAGATGCCTTTGAGTCCTTTTGAGATGGCATATATAGCAGTACAATCATTTTCTAACACACCTTCAACTTATTATGATCCAATGAATGTGATCACTGAAGAATCTTCTTCACTATCAAGCTTAGCCTTGACATCTATTTCCGATCCTTTTCAAAAAGTGTTTCATACTGATGAAAGTATTCGCGAATTTTTGTGTATGGATGAATTACCCTGGGATGATCTACATCATAGATCTTTGTTTTTACCTGAAATTGATAGTTTTGAAAATGATTTTTCATCTATTTTTACAATTGATTATGTCAAGGAACCACATAATCCAATATCGATTACAAATTCGGATTCTGAGATTAATTTGGGAAACATTTCTACAATTGTTGCTATTGACATATCAGTTAAACTTGGAGTTGTTGAAAACATTCATATAGGTACTTCTTGTATGATTGATGAAATTAATACATATAAAGCCCTATTTCAAGAATTCTGTGACATATTTGTCTGTTCCTACAAATAAACGCGAGGAACCGATCCAAATATTGTCATTCATGAAATAAAGACATACTCGGATGAAAATCATATTAGACAACGATTATGTCCGATACATCCGCGAAAATCTGTTGCTATTAAAACTGAAGTTGAAAAACTACTAAAAGCAGGGTTTATTTATCCAATCCCATTAACAGATTGGGTATCTAATACAGTTCCTGTTACCAAGAAACAAGGGACTATAAGAGATGTTTCAATTATAGGGATATCAATAAGGCCTGTCCAAAGGACAACTATCCTACCCCCTATATTGACCAAATCATTGATGATTTTGCTGGAAATGAGATGTTTTCATTCATGGATGGATTTTCAGGATATAATCAAATAAACATACTCCCTACTGATCAACCAAAAACAACATTAATTTGTCCTTGGGGAACATTTTCTTACTATAAATTACCTTTTGGATTAAAGAATGTTGGTGCAAATTTTCAAAGGGAAATGTCTTACGCCTTTCATGACATCAAACACATTGTACAGCCTTATCTAGTGATTTACCTGCTCACTCATTGCACAAGGAAGATCATCCTACTCATTTATGAGAAATTTTTATGAGATGTAGGCATTACAAGATTCATTTGAATCCGCACAAGTGTGTTTTTTGTGTTCAATCAGGACGATTACTAAGATTCATTTTTTCGAAAGCATTCATTCGTTTTGATCCCTCGAAGGTTGAGGCCATCATAAATTTACCTCCTCCTTCTACACTTCACCAACTCCAAAGTTTGCAAGGGAAAGTAAACTTTTTGCAAATATTTATCCCAAACTATGCTGAGTTAACAAAAGGTTTTACCAGGTTGTTGAAACATAATGTTCCTTTTATTTGGGATAAGATTGCTGATCGATCTTTTGATACTCTAAAACACACATTAACCCATGCATCGTTATTGCATCCACCCAATTACAGCCAGGACTAATTTTTATACCTAGCAGCCTTTAATTCCACCATTGGAATGGTTTTAGTTCAAGAGGATGAATTTCACGATGAACATGTGATTTACTATCTAATTCGGAATCTGAATCCAACCGAAATTGAATATTCACATGTGGAAAAATTGGCCTTGGCAGCAGTTCAAGCTGTCTAAACATTCGTCATTACATATTGTTACGAAAGACAGCTGTGATTTCTAATTGCAACCTGATGATGTATATTTTGAAAAAACAATTACTCGGGGGAAAATACTCTAAATGGATTTTCATCCTACAAGAGTTTGATTTGGAATTCAAAAAATCTAAATCAAATAAATCGTTGGTGTTTGCAGAACTTATGTGTGATTTTCCCAATACTGAGATGGAAACTGTGGTAGAGCATCCCATTGTAGATGAATCTCTGTTTCTTATCAGTACATTAGATCCATGGTATGGAGATATCATCATTTATCTTCAAACCCAAACCTTTCGACTCGAGCCTTCACGTTCAAATTGACAGAGAATCCATTATCAATCTCAACAATACAATATTTTTGGAGATACACTTTATAGTCGTGGTGCAGATTCTGTTTTTCGACGTTGTATAACTCATGAAGAGGCTGAAATGGTTTTGAATGAGTGCCACTGTAGAGCATGTGGTGGTCATATGTTTGGGTATGCCACAGCCCAAAAGATATTGTGCGCTGGCTATTTTTGGCCGTCATTATTCAAAGATTACATTATTGCGGTCCGAAAATTCCACAACTGTCAAATATTTGATCGAAATATGCGTGCACCACCAACTCCTCTTCACCCCATAGTTGTTGTCGGTCCTTTTGCGAAATGGGGAATTGAGTTCAGTACATGTAACCCTCACTCATCCGAGGGGCATGGGTATATTATCCTCATTGTAGATTACTTTACCAAATGGGCCGAGGCGATGCCTACATTCGTGGTAGATGGAAAAACTGTAGCTACGTTCGTATTCAATCATGTGATTGCTCATTTCGGTGTACCCCAAGCTATTATCACTGACCATGGGAGTCATTTTCGAAATACAATGATGCCCGAACTTTCTAATGAGCTTGGCCTGCGCCATGATAATTCTACTCCATATTACCCGCAGGCTAATGGTTAGGTTGAAGCCGTTAATAAATTTTTAACCACCATGATCAAATGGATTATCGGAACTCACAAATTGAATTACAATACCATGCTCTTTTTGACACTATGGGCATATCGAACCTCAGCAGAAATTGCGACAAGGTTCACTCCTTTTCAACTGGCTTACAGTTTAGAAGCTTTGTTACCCATTGAATGAGAAATACCATCACTCCAATTAGCCATAGAGTTACTACCAGCTACATCTAAAGAGGAAAAATGCTTTTTGTACTTAGCAAAATTAGATGAAACTTGGCGCACTGCTGCATTAGCTGCCGAGGATCATAAGAAACACGTGAAAGCTCAGTATGATCAAAGTGTAACACCTCGTGTTTTTTCAGAAGATGACCTAGTCTTAGTATATGATCAAGCTAACGATAAGCTATGTGCTGGGAAATTCGAACCAATGTGGCATGGTCCTTACATTGTCAAGCGAGTTCTTGAAAAAGGGGCTTATGAATTGATTGGTTATGATGGGGTCTCTTTAGATAAGCCCAGAAATGGTCTTTATTTGAAGAGATATTATGCTTGATTCTCGTGTGAATATCTCACTTGTATATTGGTTATTTCTCTAGTTAGTGTGCCTTAAATTAGATAACTATGCCTACTTTAACTTTTTTTTTACTACTATTACTGCTTATCTTAATTACTCTTGATATTGCAGATGTCGACATCCCTTTAAATGTACATTGGTTTTGCTGATGGTGTCTGTCGTAGTACACAGAATATTTCTTCCGTAGCCTTGGTCATCTATTCAACCACTGATGAGTTAAATTCTATGCATGGGATAAGCCTTGGTCAAACGACGAACAATATTGCAAAATATAATGCAGTCATTGAGTTATTATTTGATGCCATTTCATTTGGTATTCAACGTTTGATCATTAGGTTAGATTCATAACTCATTGTATTACATTTAAATAGAGTATACGCAATTAAAATCCAGTGTTATTGAGATTATTTTTGAAGGTACGTATCTTGGAACGAAAGTTTGATTGCATCGAATATCAACACATTTAAAGAAATTTAAACACATTTGCTAATGTATTAGCTAATCATGTTCTAAATAGACATTTTCAACGTTAAAATAGTAAACCAAAACAACATTCGATACATGTTAAACAAGATAGTCAAAGAAAGTAGTTATATTATAGATATGAGTTTTGTTTTCAAAAAATATTACATCGTCTGTGATCATAGGTTTAAAACACCTTATGATCTGATAGATACTGATACAAAAAATAAAATATGTCAATCCCGGATGATCATCTACTATCCATGATGATGATCATGGTAGTAGACTATGGCACGCGCCACCTAGCGCAGGAATATCCTAAACTGTCCTAGTACACCTATAACATGTCTCTGAAGACAAAGAGGAATAACATATGTCAATGTCTCAAGAGTATTTATAGTCAACCTCTCCAGGCTATGTTCCATATCAGTTAGGATTTCTGCTACCTAATCCTGTCTTGGTACTATAGGCTCTGCTTGCTGCTTTTCAAAGCGGTGGAGTGTAGTTAGCCATCGTGGACCAACATCTCTATTTAAAATTTTGTTATCAATATTGGAGGATTAAAAAACAAATAAAAATTAGAGTTAAAACACATCAAAATGATTCTCCTACCTGATTCGTCCCACTATGCTCCTAGAGGTAAGGACATCTCAGGATCACCTCTGAAATCTATACCCGCATAAGGAAAATATTCAATTGTGACATTTGATTTTGCAACCACATAAAATACGACAGAGTAAACCGAACCACCACACTGTCATCGCCACCATGGTGGGCCATTAGTGCAACCCAACGTACCGTACGAGGTTATCTAAGTTCACCACGATCTATAGGAATAAGCTGAGAGGTGAGGAATCGAATTCTTTCCAAAGAAAAAGAAAACAGGATGGCGCCATACCCAAAGTTTTTTAACTTTTCATTTTTTGCTCTGGTTAGTTTTCCTTTCATGTTGGCCAACACCCCTTCACACTAGTTGAAAATGGTGCCTATGAAACACTCTACATCGGTTTGCATCTGAGATTTGGTGGCTACATGTGGAGCCGCATTTCCACACAACCTAGTTACCGTGAATGAAATAACATTAAGATCAAGTCACAATATAGTCTTTATGTTTATGTGATTATCCTTTGGATCTATTGCATCACTGTAAAACTCTTGTTTGTAACTAGCAACGGGTAGGCCACCCTGCCTATCTTCAAACAAAGAAATTTTTTCTCTTCTTTTGGACAATCCGGTGAGAAAATAAATATCTTCAAGCTCGATTTCGAGCCGATGATCGCCAATGATAAAGCACTGATATTGAACATCCCACTTGTTCACTAACCATGTCATCAGTTCCACCTGTTCCCTCATACCTTGAATTGCCCAGAACTTATACAAACCACAATTTTTAAGCGCACACATTATGGTTGCCCTCATACCTTGAATTTCCCAGAACTTATACAAACCACAATTTTTAAGGGCACACATTATGGCTTGATCATTCATAGTTGCATTGTCTACATCTTCATGCTCACGTTCTCTCCACTCTAGCATAGTGAAATAGTCTGCAAATGGACGCATTTGAAGGTTAGAAACTTTTTGAGTGGAAAAATTTAGCTATTTTTGAGAGAATTTATCATTTTTAAACTGGTCATGGTGCCTCCGTAGTTTTTGTGCAGAGACAATGCGGAAATCCGCACAGGCCCCACACAAAAACCGCGATAGCCCGATAATTTTTCTTTTAGAAAATTATCGGGGTCTACATGTAATGCATGCATGACTTGCGAACCCTCGAGAGTGAAATTTTAAACATAAATTCTCCCTAAAAAATTAATTTAAAGCCAAAAAAGAGAATGTAATCGGATAGAAATGAAGAGGAAAGTGTTTTGGATTACCTGGTTCAGACGAATCATGATTTGAGTGGTCGGTTATCCCGTTATCAACTCCTGAACTTTTTTGCCAAAAGCTCTCAATTTGCAACTCCAAAGACAAAAGGTGAAAATGACTTTGTTAAAATTCTCTTTATAAGTTTTTGAATGAGTAAATATTATATTTTATTTATTTTTCACTTTAAAAATTTATTTTTCGATGTTTTTACTTATTGGAAACAGGTCTGTTTAATCTTTCGAGTTTTTGTGTAGAATACATTTTTTTTGGTGATAAGAATTATTTTGATGATGAGTATACTTTTATTACTTTTTCGAGCTCTTGAAAATTACAAAAAAGTGAAACCTTGGAGTTCTCTTTTAAGCCCTTTTCAGACTCTCTAAATATGAAAAGATCGTCAAGTACGTGAATATTCAAAATCGTTAAAGGAAATGAACAATCATTCTTTTCAGTATAAGTTTACACCTTTCCCGGACTGAAATGAACTATTTACGAAAAAGGTATACGTTCACTAATCATGGTCAATAGAGTTCTCTCTTGTATTTTTTTATCCTTTTTCGGGCTTGAGAGACTAAATTTATGAAAAAATACAACCACGAAGTTTTCTTATGTTTTTCTTCTGAATCCCTAAAATTGAAAAACACTGAGTTTCACCTACACTGGACTCATTAAAATTTAACGATAAAGGACGTGTCAATTACAAACAAGAACAAACCACTCCTTCTTAGGGTTCGATTTTAATACTAAGATGGACTTATCCTAAGGATGAGCTTACACAACAAGAAAATTTTATCCTCTTCAAGCTTGTCAAAAATAAAGAGGTACTTGCCAGAAATGGTGGGGGAAAAAGAGAAAAGGAATCTAGTTGTCACCCTTGTTTTAAAATTAGTATACCACTCTTGAACACTACACTTTGTTTCACTCTTAGGTTGGGAAAATCCTTTGTCTAATAGTTAATTAAACCACATTGAAATTATTCAGCCGGTTTCTGGGTATTAGCTTTAGGTCAATTGTTACCAAACCAAAAGTAGTGTCATTATGTGTTCAAGAGATAGTTCAAATAAACCATTCATTGCAAACATTTGTCTCCATTCGTGTTGACCATCCCTAAGTCAGTCCTTGTAGATATTTCTTCAAAACTTGATCTAATGGTTTCATGTCATGGGATTTCCTATGGTGGATCACTTTCTGTCGACGACAGCTCATCATCTAGAAATTTGATCTAGAATCCTATCAGTACCTTGGGATTTGCATGCCCTAATGGCAGGTTTCTCGCCTTCAATGACTGGTTGCATCATTGACCTTCGATCGAATGATTTCATGAAGTGTTCGACTGCAAATCATTCATTCACACTTCGTGGATTGTACTGAGTACTTTGAGACTCACTATCATTATTGGTGGTTTCTCTCACACTTGTTAACAGTTCACATCATTTAATGGTAATCAAGTGGTTTCTACCATGTTCGACTTCGACACAATCAATCACATGGATAGAATCGTACTATTTCGAGAAGCGGAAATCAAGACCCTGGATCTAGTTTCCACCATCCAAGCTGTGAGGAGTTTTATTATTCATGATACAATAGAATACTTATGATGGATGGCTACGTCCATACTGTGTCTACTATTGATGTAATTTTAAAATCATTTATGTACCAAAACATGTAGCTAGTTTTGATCTGAGTATGGGAATGCCTACCTTAGCGATGATATACATATATATGTTTGCATTGAATTTTTTTATAGGTTTTCGACTGGTGAGTCTGCAATCCAATCCTCAGAATGATAAAGCACTTCACTCTTCAGAACTACCTCAGAATTCGCACTTTAGGGGGTAATCTGTTACACATTATTTTGTCACTATAACATTTGACTATCAATATAGGTTCATCACTACCTATATTATGCTCCCTTAGAGGTCAAAAACCCCAATGTTCCTAAACCAAGTCTTGGAATTGGAGAAAATATCATTAAAACCCCAAAAAGTCTAACTCCGCACTTTTCCTAGCTCTTGCCTATGGATCCGCATATATTTTTTCTATAGCCTGTGGCACATCCTGCACGTTCTGCTTATTAAACCTGCAGATCCCCGTAAAAGGTAAAATAAAGGAAAAAGTAAGTTCTAGAAACCCATCTGGTCAAATATTCTCCCAACTGGAAGCTACTAGAAGCACATTTAGTTCGAGCTTTATCCTCTACTCATGAGCTATATCCCTTCACTCATGGAGTTTATCCCTTGGTATATGGAGCTCAAATCCCTTCATGAGAGGAATCCATCCCCCTTTTCATGGAACTAAAACTACCTCAATTTCCCTATAAATTGAGCTCATGTTTCAGTCTCAAGGGTAGACACACATGTGGTAATTGCTGCAGAAATTCTCAAGAGAGCATACTCTCTATACTAGTCGTTTTTGGTCTGAGAATTATTACACTCATGTCCATAAATTCTTTCTAGTTCAGAGAGAAGAAGTCTTGTCAATCTGAAGGAGGAATGGTTGTTCAGGATCCCGGAAGAACCTGTATAACATCAAGGCGACAGGTTGTAAGGTTACTTCTTATTATACAAGTTAATACAAATGGATTCCATTTTCTCATTGAATTGTTCATGTATCTATTTGAGTAATTCAATTCTTAGATTCCTTGATCACTAAGATAGATTAGTGTTTTCTTAATTATTATATCTTGTAGGTGCTTTTAATCCTTTTCTCTGTCTTTAATTGTAGGTTTCACGTGCTGAAGTGACCTCTTTTGGAGCGACTGGATAGAAGATTTCGGCAAGCGTTTGAATTCAGGTAGGGGCACGTCCTCGTACTTTGTTATTAATAATTCTGAATCACAAATGATCTAGAGAAAATGGTTTGCATTTGTTTGTTTTTTTCTAGATATCCTTAGGATACTAGGGAGATCATTCTTGTCCGCAAGAAGGATTTATCCGCATAACACCATTTTCTTCCTCACCTCTAAAGTCAATCATTATGAAAAGTAATGCATCTCCCAAGTTGCAACTATCATGAGTACTTTTGATTAGGTCAAGTATCAACTTGACATATTGCAATATGATAGGGAACTTGGTGGTGAATTTTCACAATGATTCTTAGTCTAGGACATATCACTAGTGGTAGTTTGTAGACTCAATACAAGTATAACATAATGAGGAGAACATTGTACATTATCTCATTGAATATCTAGAGATTAGAGACAACGAATGAATTCAAACAACGTAAGGAGTAGAACATTATACATTGGCTTATTGAAGATATAGATATTAGAGACATTGAATCAATGAAAACAAGAAATGGCCTGAAAGAGGCCACAAATCATTGTAATTTTTATTATTATATTTTCTTAAAGGTTATAGAAATTTTAAGCATATTTTAGGAAATCAATAGTAGCAGTAATAATTGATATGTTTTTCCTAAAAATACATTCAAACTCTATGTGTAAAGTATTTCTTATTGTAAAAGCATGGCAATCACATATTGTGTAGTATAAAAGATATGTGTAAGTCTCTTCATCCTGAAAATGGAGTTGACATGCAAGCACGTGTGTACACACACACACATAATGAATCGACATAAACCATCTTAACTCCAGATCTATTGTGCACAAATTTTGGTGAAATCCCTCTATGTAAAATATTTTTTCATATTGAAAAAACTTAAGGAAAGGTTTGCAACATAAGGGATTTTATACTTCTTGATGCACATTAGATATGGAATTGATATGGATCTACATTTATGTGCTAGGAGACACTTTCTACATCCCAATATGAGGGAGATGTGTAAGTCCTTTCTTCCTCAACATGGAGTTGACATACTCTATATATATATATATATATATATATATATATATACATAAAAATATCTCAATGTTGGCCATAAATAAAATATTTCAATGTCTAGTTGCAGTAAAAGATTTATATATCAGGTATTTATATATAAAGAAATCATCAGTAAAAAAATTCCTTTTTTCAAAAATTTGAATCATGTAATGTTTAGTATGAGGGAGATGTGTAATTCCTTCCATGATCAACATGGAGTGGATATACATATAGATAAACATCCAACATAAATATGTCAAAAATTTGGTGCACAATAGACTTGGAGATACGGATCTCCATATGAATTTATGTTGGTATTATTACATGGCAATAGTTGACATGATATTTGGTTAAGCTCTTTACTATAATTCAACTATCATGTATGTTGATAGTAGGAAAAGTAGCCAAATATATTAAGCCAATTTTCTTAGATTCATTTCTAATTTTTTATGTTAGTGTAATCAAACAAAAGCAATGGATAAGCATATGGTGATCATAAGAGAGCTACCAAATTAGTTGTGTAGGGTTATTTTTAAAAATTAGTGATGTTGAAATTAATTAATTAATCAGTGTTGGGAATTGATTCCTTAAGCTCAACTTTATATCCTTCAACATCTGCTTCATCCACAAATTTTGAGTACAACAAGTAGTTGTAATGATGCATTCAACTTCATTAATAGATAAAGGTATGGAATTTTGTTTCTTGCTTACTCAAGACACTAAGTAATTCCCCAAGAAGAATGTTGCACCACTCGTATTCTTCATGTCATCAACACTTCCACCCAATCAACTTCAGTATAAGCTCTTGAAGTAAAATATTTACCCCTTTCATACCATAAAACATAGTCTATTGTACCATGAATATATTTGAATATCATCTTGATTGCATTAACTTGAATTTCCTTCAGATCTGATTGAAATCGAGCGACCAACCAAACTACTTGCATTATATATGGTCTTGAAGAAATTAGGTACAACCAAATTCCAATCATGGACTTGTATGTCATTTGATTTACAATGAGGGACTCATCCTATTTTTTCAACTTACAACCAGTCACCTTAGGTGTACACACTAGTTTATAGTCATCCATTCCAAAGAGAGTTTCTTTTAGATACTTTAATTAGGAGATAAATATACATTTAGCTTAATGTGTGATTTTCATCCCAAGAAAGAATTGTAGCTCTCCTAACATGGACATTTTAAACTCCTTTTTCATTACTTCAGCAATTGATGTCACATTTACTCCAAATCACTTCCAAAGATGATATCATCTAGATACACAAAAATGATCATCAAATTATAAAGTTTAGATATTATGTTGTATGTTGATTTCTCATGAGGCAGTGTTGTTTTTGTTTATATAACTTCATCCACTCTAACATTAATGCATTTTTTGATCTTCTTGGTCCATTTATCGTAACACTCATACCCTTTGCTTCTTATTGCATATCCAAGAAAAATGCACTCGTTTGCTCTAAATTCAAACTTACCAAATTTCTTGTCACTTCTCTTGATATAAGACTTGCTACTAAAAACCTTGAGATGCTTCACTAAGGCTCCCCTTCCGTTCCACAGTTCCTAGGCTGTCTTATCAATGTTCATGCTGAGCTAAGTTCTATTAACCAAATAGGCAATAGCTTGAGTTGCTTCTCTCAAGAATGTGTTTGCTAACTTCTATTCATCCATCACGGCTCTAGTCATGTCGTGAATGGTTTTATTCTTTCGTTCTACAGCTCTCTTCTGCTGAGTTCTTATTACTATAGATATTTCCTTTTGATACCATGTTCTTCGTAGAACTCTTCAAACTCCCTTGAAGTGTTCTATTTGACTAGACATATGATCTTAAGATCATTTTCATTCTGAACATGTGTCTTAAATATTTTAAATTTAAAATATTTAAATTCGTGATCATAAAATTCGGAATCCCCGGAAAATTAGTGGACTGTCCACCCCAAACAATGGATAGGATAGAAAAAATATTCCTTATTGGAAAATTTTCGAGTTATATTTTGAATTTCCCAATTTTCACTTTTTTTTTTCCCAATTTTGTCTCTCCAAAAAGAAATAATTTTAATTAAACATTTTTATAAATAATTTTAAATTTTGTTAGATTTTTTAAATTAATTTCCAATTTTTGAGATAGATTCTCATTAAAATAAAGTATTATATGTTTTATCCAAAATAGTATATAAAATTTGGTTGTTTTAAAAATTAGATTAATAAATTCTCATTAAAATGAAGTATTACATGATTTGCCCAAAATTGTATAGAAAATCTGTGTATTTTTTTTTTTTAAATTAGATTAAGTAAATTATTAACATTTTTTATAGATTTTTTAATTTTTAAAATTAAGTAAAGTATGTTGGAAAATTTTGACATCTTAAACTATATATTTAATATTTTTATTTTTAATAATTTTTAATTTTTATTGGTTGATCCATACAAAATAAATGATTTATAAATGTTGATATGATTGTGTTAATATACCAGTTAAACATATACACATTTAAAAAAACATGTAACAAGATTCTTAACCATGCAAAATAGACACAAAAAATCATAAATGACATTTTTTTAAATTAATAAATTTAATTAACTACTTTCGAGAGAAATCTTACTTTTTGTTTTATAGTTGTTAATAAAAATATTATACAAATTTTTGTGAAAGTCAAATCTCTACTATTTACAAAATAATTATTGATAATTAAATTAAAACACAATTCTATTTTCATTAAATTAAAATAAGCATGTCCATCAACATAATAATTAATTAATTGATATAAGATTTAATTTTCATTAAATTATTAATTCAAATTTCAAACATAAGTTCAAAAAAAACAAATCACACATACTTATAAAAGTTTTAGAGTATGTCTTAAAATTGTTTTTGATTGGCTAATAACTAGTCTTCCATGAAATGACATCATAAGGGGTTCAATGGTTAAAAACTTGTGATCTCTCTTGAGAGGTCCCCATGACCAACTTAGAAAGATAGACGCCCCCAATGTTGAACACCTTGATCCTTACAAAAATCATGAGTTTTTATCAGAGAAAATTGTTGTTCCGTGTCTCAAACAAACTAGTCTTCCATGAAACAAGAAATTTCAGGGAGTGTTATTTAGCCTAAATAGTTAAATAGTTGAAAAGGTTTAATGATGACTTTCCACCCACAATACCAAAAAACAAAACAATTTGGGCATGGGAGGCCCAAAAAAACAAAAAAAACTGCCCCCAATGCTGAACACCTCGATCCTTACAAAAATCACGAGTTTCTATCATAGAAAATTGTTGTTCTGTGTCTCAAACAAACTAGTCTTCCATGAAACAAGAAATTTCAGGGGGTGTTGTTTAGCCTAAATATTTAAATAGTTGAAAAGGTTTAATGATAACTTTCCACCCACAATACCAAAAAACAAAACAATTTGGGCACGCGTGGCCAAAAAAACAAAAAAAACTTCCCCCAATGCTGAACACCTCGATCTTTACAAAAATCATGAGTTTCTATCAGAGAAAATTGTTGTTCCGTGTCTCAAACAAACTACTCTTCCATGAAACAAGAAATTTCAGGAGGTGTTGTTCAGCCTAAATAGTTGAAAAGGTTTAATGATAACTTTCCACCCACAATACCAAAAAACAAAACAATTTGGGCATAGGGGGCCATAAAAAACAAAAAAAAACGACCCCCAATGCTGAACACCTCGATCCTTACAAAAATCATGAGTTTCTATCAGAGAAAATTTCTGTTCTGTGTCTCAAACAAACTAGTCTTCAATGAAACAAGAAATTTCAGAGTGTTGTTTAGCCTAAATAGTTGAAAAGGTTTAATGATAAATTTCCACCCACCACACCAAAAAACAAAATAATTTGGGCATGGGCGGCCAAAAAAAACAAAAAAAATCTTGGGCATAGGCGGCTGGAAATCATGATCTGCAGAATCCTTTGAAGTGTCCATTGCCTTTTCCATTGCAGCAATTTGTCAAACCCCTTTATTCACAGCCACTATGGGCGGCCCGGCTCGTTTAATCATGATTTGCACAATTCCACTGACTCATTTGCCAGAAGTTTTTTGGTAGCATATAAGGGGCGCACATACTACGAGATATAAATTTTAATAAGGGTAAGCAGCCATGGATCCATCCTTTGATTTGTTCCAGACTTCTGTTGCGAGCTTTACGGTGACCCTCGGCCAAGCGCTGAGTGTGATCCTCTTGTCAATCGGTTTGAACTGTGTGGTTAAACAGAGTCTGAGAAAATGGCCCCGGTCACCCCCTGGTCCAACTGGCTGGCCTGTCATAGGCAACCTTGTTGAACCCTTAGTTAAACTGAGAGGGGGGGGTGAATCAGTTTAACACATACATGGACTTTTAAAACTTTTCTTTTAAATCTTATTTACACCTTCATTTCATGGTCAACTTAATATGTGAGCAACAAGTATTACTATCAAACAAATTTGTTAATGTAATAGCAGATTGAATATGAGAGCAGCAAGTATTAAGTAGATGAGATAAATCACATCAACACATAAACATCATGCACAGAGACACCAGATATAAGTGGAAACCCATAAAGGGAGAAAAACACATCTTATTATTGTTGTGATGCAAAGGCAAGCTCCAACTCCCTCTCACCACTGTTTTCTGCAGGCACCAACCTACAAGAGGCTCTATCCTCAATTCTGCAAGCTACAACTTGCAAGGAAGCTCCAACTCCCATCAATTTTCTGCAGGCACCAACCTACAGGAGGCTCCAACCTCAGTCAGCTACAACAGACATTTTATCAAGCTACAACTTGATGTGGAAGCACCAACTCCCATCTATTTTCTGCAGGCACCAACCTACAGGAGGCTCCTACCTCAGTCAGCTACAACTAACATCTATCAAGCTACAACTTGATAGGGAAGCTCCAACTTCCTTATTCTTTCAAAGGAAAAACACTTGCTGATTTACCTTGGATATCAGCTCTGTTCTGTACTTTCTCTTCTACTGTTCATCAACTCTTATATCAGACCTGCATCATATCTGCTCAGCCCTTCCTTCTTCTCTTCTTTTCTCCTCAATTCTTCATACTCAACATTCTCTATATTCACACTCTCTGACCTCTTGCAGCTTTCTTATTTTCTTCAACTATCTTCAATTTTGCTGCACACTCTCTCCTCTTCTCATTCTGTTTTCATCAATCTCTCCTCTTGGATATTACCCCCTTTTATACAAGATAGCTTCATGACTATTTGTATTCTACTGGGAATTCGAAATGGACAGTCATGTCTCTTTGCCTTCTGCCTTCTCATATCTTTTCAGCTTACTCAGAAAAATGTAACTGTAGGTGCTTATTTTAATATTACAGTGGGATATTTTCTCTCTTCCGGAGACTTGCCAATGCATCACAAAAAATAAAAACAATTAAAACATTTACATTCAATGTGAACTCCAGCTCACTCATTTTGTCTCTTGGCTTGCCGCGCATTTGTCTTTTCTTTGGCTGTCTTTGTCTTTTCTGTGACTGTGTTTTATCTTCTTTCGGATCTGTTTTCTCTTCTGTCCTCTGTTGTGGTGTAACTGCTGCATATGTGTAAATGTGCCTTTTATATCCGCTGACTGTAAATCTGGAGGAATTCCAATCCCTTTTATGCCATTAGTGTCTTGTTGATGTGGCAGGTTCCGCAGGCCGAAACATACATATATTACAATTGTATTACATTAATAATCGCCCTCCCGTTAAGCTGAGGCCCGTGGGTCTACAGACCACGCGGCATGTTTTAATACAACCGCAACCATGTTTTATATATCTCACAGCAATTATTTTATATAAACAATCGCCCTCCACCTTAAGCCTTTGGTCTTATATTACAATCCAATAAATCAAATCACAACCTCTAATATATGAAAGGGTCCGGCCCCACATCTCCGTCGGCGGATCGGTGGTGTCAAACAAAACTTGCGATTGCGATTGATCAAATGGACGCGATGACCACATAAAACATGGCTCATAGCGCAATCGGGTCCGAACTTTGAACAAATGCAATCGGGGCACACAGTATAAAAGTTTCGATTGCGATCAGAACACGGATGCGATTTGCACATATTAACTCCCGCATATAACAGGATCGGGTCCGCCACTTCAATCGCAACATATTACACAAGTCGTGCGATCAATCGGAAAGTTTCGATTGCGATTAAGATCCCAGATGCGATTGAACCTATTAAATCCATCGTATAATGCCATCGGGTCCGCCACTTCAATCGCAACATATTACACAAGTCGTGCGATCAATCGGAAAGTTCCGATTGCGATTAAGATCCCGGATGCGATTGAACCTATTAAATCCATCGTATAATGCCATCGGGTCCGCCACTTCAATCGCAATCGCAAGTATTTTAATATGTGTTGCGATTGGGCACTGTTCATTGTATTTTGCCGATGCGATTGGGAAAGGAATTCAAACAAGTTTGAATTAAAATTCATACCTCCATCGGGTCCGGACTTCCAATCGCAATCGCAACGATTGCGATTAAGACCCCGGATGCGATTGAACCTATTAAATCCATTGTATAATGCCATCGGGTCCACCACTTCAATCGCAATCGCAAGTCTTTTAATATGTGTTGCGATTGGGCACTGTTCATTGTATTTTTCCGATGCGATTGGGAAAGGACTTCAAACAAGTTTGAATTAAAATTCATACCTCCATCGGGTCCGGACTTCCAATCGCAATCGCAACTCATATGTTCTCCGATGCGATTGACCAATGCCGATGCGATTTGACCATAACTCAAATATGTATTATCCCCCGTTTATACACCCATCGGGTCCGGGCTTCAATCGCAATCGCAACTCTCAGTTGGTTGCATTTTCCACTGCCCTTGCGATCTCTGATTGCGATTGGGGAGGGGTCCCACCTTATCAAACTTTGTTTTATGCGCTCCATAATATAAATGCCTCGGACCTTTGTTTATGTGATGCACTGCACATATATGTTTATATATATTTTTGCCGCTGGAGTGAAGCGATTCCCGGAATAAGTTTGTGTTATATTATATGTATAACGCCGGTTGGAGTGTGTGATTCCCGGAATATGGTTCTGTATTATATGCATTGTATTGCCGCTGGAGTTAAGTGATTCTCGGAATTTTATAACGGCTCTGCCTCTGCCTCTGCTGCTCCTGTCGCTCTGCCTCTGCCTCTGCTTCTTTTTGCTGCCCTGCCTCTGTTCTTCGCTGTGCCTCTTCCTGTTTCTGCTTCAACACTGCCTCCTTTGCTGCCTTTTTTACTTCTTTGTCTCTTCCTTTCTGCTATATCTGTTGTCTTAGTTTCTTTGTGCTCCTTTCTCTATTGCGTATATAGAATCCACTCCACCTGTTATACTTGTAGCACATCCTATGAGGCTCCGATCTTCTACGCCTTCAATTCAACAGTTCTTTTCCTCAACTTCGAACTCCGCTACGTTACCAGAGTTCTGTTCCTCATCTTGATTTAATTCTACAGAATGAATTGATGTATTCTCCCCAACAGTGCTTCACAGTCTTCCCACTAGAATAATTGTTCCTCATCACTCTATCTCATTCCTCAGCTACTTGTCTTATGCTCTCTTTGTTTCATCTTCTCCTTGAGTGATGCTACTCCTTAATTTCCCTTTTGCTGCCTCAGGTGTTCTTCCTTTGCCATCTCCTTTGCCCATCAATGACAACATTTCCAACAGTCTCCCCCTCTGGCATTGATGGCAACACATCCACCAATAATCCAATGCTTCCTCCATGTCTTCCTCTGTCTAGCTTCTTTTAGAAGACACTTTCTTCTATTACCTGCTTTTCCTCCCCCTTTGACATCAATGGAAAAGGGTTGCACATTTCTTAGTGTAGACTCTATCTTTTCATTTTCTCTCTCTGAGATGTGTTTAGGCATTCTTCTTCTGACTTTGTACCATGTTGCTTTGATACCATGCTGCTCTATACTGGTGTACAATATTTGTTGAGAGAACACTTTTGAGAATATTTTAACTTGTATATACACATTAAGTCGATATCATTCCAAAGTAATGACAGCTATAATTAGACTTGTATAATAAGAGATGCATCATTGGATCAAGACTTAAAGATTGTGAATGCTCCGAGTGACATATCAGGCTTGCTTCAACTATACTTTGGTCTATATTTGATGTAGTGTGCCAATATATTTCTGTTGAGGAAGATTGCAGATGGAATATGTCTTCTTCTGCAATAGACATCTGTAGTCAAAATATATTCCGTTGTGATGATGCCAATATATCTTCTATTGTTGTGGTTCACCTGTACTGCCTATTGTTGGTAATCTGTGCTAAACTGCTGACAGGGATAATACACTTAAAGACTGAAAGGTCCTTGTTGTTATTGTAAATAAATGAATTACACCAGAGCTTACAGCTTATTGTGAGGATAGGCAATATCTTTCAATATAAGAGACTAATGACTTTCACTGCTTACACACTCTTCCAAAACAACCCCTGCAAATCCTTTGTGCTTGAGGTTCTTTTGCCATAGTTCTTTGATCTTGAGGACCTGTATCATATTGCTGTTCCATGATAACTCTTGATATTCTATTGATAGATATGCGACCTGTACCTACTACCAATTGATATTACCTTGATAAACCATGCAGAGATTTCATTTTAGCTTGCACATGAACCCATAGTTTCCACTATTGATCTTCCCACTGTTCACACCAACAATCATCAATATACTAAATATGATCTTGGCATCATTAACCTACTACTTATTTTTTCATCCTGATTTGAAAGAATGTCACTGCATTTTATTTTCTATGACAGTTCCAGAATCACTGCTGCTTTATACACTGCTTTAATATCAATTCAACTGTTACCATGGCTTCTTGATGTCTTTTTAATAATCGCAACCAGACTTCATAACAAACCTTTGAAGATTTGAATATACCACTCGCTTTATAGTTCGCCGCCCGACCTTGTATTAATACTCCATGCTTTGAAAAAAAAACTTTATAATAAGACTTTCAGACTGGCCCACCTATGCACCGTACCTCCTCTATCTTCTACACACTTTTATTAAACTTCGCGTATCTTCATCGAATAGTCACCACCGGATGTCCCCTTTTCAAATCAACGATCCTGAGAAATTCTGCTCGGTGTCCCAGTACTGACGTTAACTTGCGAAATTGCAGGTTAAACGGTGGCTTCCAATACCACCTATGCCACGTGTCAACAATCTTATGGAATCGCTAGCCCTCTAGATAATACTGCCTCCGTACCAAAAGTGGTGCGAAATAATCCGGAAACCATAAGTGGTTTTGCTACAGTGTTTCACCAAGGTTCCGGTCTTCTTTATTAAATAGTCGTTTTTTAGTATATTATAATGGTTCAAACCCATTCATGAAGGTTTCGCTCCACCATTCACATTGCACATTTGACTATGGTTCCGCTTCACCATTCACAACCCTTGCACCATACATAACCTTTGCCGATTTCCACCATACATAACACGGTTTCGATTATTCTTATGCAGAGGTTTCTTATGCATTTCTTATAAATATTATGCTACAGGGTCTCATTCATATGAAATTCTCATCACAGGATTTAACTAGTCAAATGCCTTTGCTGCCTCTGTTCTCCTTCTAACAATTTTGCTAGCTATTGTGAGTTTCATATGGTCTTCTTCTTCCATAGATCTCTGTTAGAGAAACTTCCTTTCTCTCTCTTACTGATCTCATAAATGGTATCATTCTAAGGTGCTCTTCTTAGACTACTTTCATGGGGTCTATATATGAACTGCTCTCCCCCTGGGATGTTGCTTCATATTTGTCATTGGATGGATTTTTGCTTTGCTTCCTAGATCAGCTCCCCCTGAGACTATGGATAATTTATTATGTTAATGAGATGATAGGCTCCCCTTTTCTCTTTTCTTTCCATACTCTATTGCGGTTCATCATAATGTCTGCAATCATTTCCGATTCATATTTTTGTTTGATTGGATTGGATTTCATCATCTGTCTAGAGTTCTTTAATATATATGGCAGTTTATAGTCTTTTGCTTTGTGACCACGCTTGAGGCATACATAACATATTATTTGACCAAGGTGCATTTGAGCTGACATATAATATTTTGTTCCTCTTCTTGAATACATTTTACAATCAACAATTTTATGTCAAAAATTATTGCATGCATAACAATAGCCATGGAAATGATTTGTGTACCTGGTGGAAGATTGTCTTTTCCCTTTGCTTGCTTGAGGTTTTCTTCTTGTTTGTTGCATCTTTTGCTGGTTGGACTGGGTTTGCTTTGTCTTACAACATGTTGCAGTAAGTCCTTGTTTGTGGCAGGAAAAACATGTGATATATTTCATAGGAGGAAAGAACCTCCTTTGACATCTTCCAAATTTATTTATTTCATATTCAGGAGCATGTGAGCCTTTAACAACTGATTGTTTCATCTTCTCATTCTCTATCCTACCATGTTGCTTCTTGATTCTATTTGTTTCTTCACAAATCCTGTTCTTGTTGGATTCTATTTTTGTAGTAATCTGTTGAGTTGCTTCACTATCCTTTACAGCTTTTACAAAGATGATTTTATTGTTATCTTCTACCTTGAACTTACTAGTTTCTCCTTCATATCCTATCCCAGTATTTATGAGAGGTGACCTTTGTGAATTTAGAATCTGGTCCAACTATCCAGAGCCTTTCATTAGAGGTGTATTCATTAATAGTTCTCTTTGGGCTTTTTCTAAGTTCTTTCTTAGGCTCACTACTTCTTCTTCCAATCTTTCACATTCCTGACTTTTCTTTCTCATTTGTTGTAGCAGAGTGTCTTCTACTTTATTTGCCTCTTCAAGTTGTGTCTTCAAGCCAATAATTTCTTTCCTATCTTCATATTCTTTCTCATCACATATTTGTACCAATCTCTTAAGGTATTTGTTTTCATTCTTCAATTTTTCTATTTCAGTCAGAGCTGTGTCAAGTTTGGCTTTTTCTTCAGCTGCAATTTCTTCATGGTTCTTACTGTTCACTAGCAGATACTTTGTTTGATTGAGAATCTTCTTTTTGACATGAATTTCTCTTTTTCTTAATTCTCTTATCCTTCTTGTCAGTGCAGTCCTTAGTGTCTACTCCATGTATGAAGTGCAGTCTATCCCAGATTTCTTTTGCAGAGGTTAAATCGATTATCAACTCAAGGTCATTGTTATGAAGATTGTCATATATCACACATTTTGCCTTAGCATTCCTCTGTTGTTCTTTCACTGTGGGTGAGTCTGTTAAGTAACCATCACAAACAAGCTTCCATACCTCAGGTTCATAAGCCAATAATCCTGTCTTAACCTTATCTCTCCATTCAGGAAAGTTTGTTGTATTTAGCACAGGTACATTTTGATAGTCCATGACTCAACCAGATCTCCTTCAAGGTATTAAGCTTACACTAAAGGAACCTGCTTTGATACCAATTGTTGAACTCTTAGTTAAACTGAGAGGGGGGGGGGTGAATCAGTTTAACACATTCATGGACTTTTAAAACTTTTCTTTTAAAACTTATTTTCCTTTATTTCATGGTCAACTTAATATGTGAGCAACAAGTATTACTATCAAACGATTTGTTAATGTAATAGCAGTTGAATATGAGAGCAGCAAGTATTAAGTAGATGAGATAAATCACATCAACACATAAACATCATGCACAGAGACACCAGATATAAGTGGAAACCCATAAAGGGAGAAAACCACATCTTATTATTGTTGTGATGCAAAGGCAAGCTCCAAATCCCCCTCACCACTGTTTCAGCAGGCACCAACCTACAGGAGGCTCTATCCTCAATTCTGCAAGCTACAACTTACAAGGAAGCTCCAACTCCCATCAATTTTCTGCAGGCACCAACCTACAGGAGGCTCCAACCTCAGTCAGCTACAACTGACATTTTATCAAGCTACAACTTGATGTGGAAGCACCAACTCCCATCTATTTTCTGCGGGCACCAACCTACAGGAGGCTCCTACCTCAGTCAGCTACAACTGACATCTATCAAGCTACAACTTGATAGGGAAGCTCCAACTTCCTTATTCTTTCAAAAGAAAAACACTTGTTGATTTACCTTGGATATCAGCTCTGTTTTGTACTTTCTCTTCTGCTGTTCATCAACTCTTATATCAGACCTGCATCATATCTGCTTAGCCCTTCCTTCTTCTCTTCTTTTCTCCTCAATTCTTCATACTCAACATTCTCTATATTCACACTCTCTGACCTCTTGCAGCTTTCTTATTTTCTTCAACTATCTTCAATTTTGCTGCACACTCTCTCCTCTTCTCATTCTATTTTCATCAATCTCTCCTCTTGGATATTACCCCCTTTTATACAAGATAGCTTCATGACTATTTGTATTCTACTGGGAATTCGAAATGGACAGTCATGTCTCTTTGCCTTCTTCCTTCTCATCTCTTTTCAGCTTACTCAGAAAAATGTAACTGTAGGTGCTTATTTTAACATTACAGTGGGATATTTGCTCTCTTCCGGAGACTTTCCAATGCATCACAAACAATAAAAACAATTAAAACATTTACATTCGAATTACAATGTGAACTCCAGCTCACTCATTTTGTCTCTTGGCTTGCTGCGCATTTGTCTTTTCTCTAATTGTCTCTTTGTCCCTTTCTCTTCTCTGTATGCCTTTCTGTTTATGGCTGCTGCGTAACTCCTGAATTTATGAACTGCATTTTTATTTTATTTTTATACCAGCGCTTTATATATAAATGAATCTGCTGACTATAATTCAATCCTTTACACGCAGCAAGTGTCTTGTTGATGTGGCGAGTTCCACAGGCCGGAACATACATATATTACAATTGTATTACATTAATAATCGCCCTCCCGTTAAGCTGAGGCCCGTGGGTCTACAGACCACGCGGCATGTTTTAATACAACCGCAACCATGTTTTATATATCTCACAGCAATTATTTTATATAAACAATCGCCCTCCACCTTAAGCCTTTGGTCTTATATTACAATCCCATACATCAAATCACAACCTCTAATATATGAAGGGGTCCAGCCCCACATCTCCGTCGGCAGATCGGTGGTGTCAAACAAAACTTGCGATTGTGATTGATCAAATGGATGCGATGACCACATAAAACATGGTTCATAGCGCAATCGGGTCCGAACTTTGAACAAACGCAATTGGGGCATACAGTATAAAAGTTTCGATTGCGATCAGAACACGGATGCGATTTGCACATATTAACTCCCACATATAACAGGATCGGGTCCGCCACTTCAATCGCAACATATTACACAAGTCGTGCGATCAATCAGAAGGTTCTGATTGCGATTAAGATCCCGGATGCGATTGAACCTATTAAATCCATCGTATAATGCCATCGGGTCCACCACTTCAATCGCAACATATTTATTTTTATTTTTTTTGACAGAAACACATATTACACAAGTCGTGCGATCAATCGGAAAGTTCCGATTGCGATTGAACCTATTAAATCCATTTTATAATGCCATCGAGTCTGCCACTTCAATCGCAATCGCAAGTCTTTTAATATGTGTTGCGATTGGGCACTGTTCATTGTATTTTGCCGATGCGATTGGGAAAGGACTTCAAACAAGTTTGAATTACAATTCATACCTCCATCGGGTCCGGACTTCCAATCGCAATCCCAACTCATATGTTCTCCGATGCGATTGACCAATGCCGATGCGATTTGACCGTAACTCAAATATGTATTATCCCCCGTTTATACACCCATCGGGTCCGGGCTTCAATCACAATCGCAACTCTCAGTTGGTTGCATGTTCCGCTGCCCTTGCGATCTCCGATTGCGATTGGGGAGGGATCCCACCTTATCAAAATTTGTTTTATGCGCTCCATAATATAAATGCCTTGGACCTTTGTTTATGTGATGCACTGCACATATATGTTTATATATATTTTGCCGCTGGAGTGAAGCGATTCCCGGAATAAGTTTGTGTTATATTATATGTATAACGCCGGTTGGAGTGTGCGATTCCAGGAATATGGTTCTGTATTATATGCATTGTATTGCCGCTGGAGTTAAGCGATTCCCGGAATAAGTTTGTGTTATATTATATGTATAACGCCGGTTGGAGTGTGCGATTCCCGGAATTATGCATATCAATGTATCTGCCGGCTTGGGCGATTCTCGGAATTTTATAACGGCTTTGCCTCTGCCTCTGCTGCTCCTATCGCTCTGCCTCTGCCTCTGCTTCTTTTTGCTGCCCTGCCTCTGTTCTTCGCTGTGCCTCTGCCTATTTCTGCTTCAACACTGCCTCCTTTGCTGCCTTTGTTACTTCTTTGTCTCTTCCTTTCTGCTATATCTGTTGTCTTAGTTTCTTTGTGCTCCTTTCTCTATTGCGTATATAGAATCCACTCCACCTGTTATACTTGTAGCACATCGTATGAGGCTCCGATCTTCTACGCCTTCAATTCAACAGTTCTTTTCCTCAACTTTGAACTCCGCTACGTTACCAGAGTTCTGTTCCTCATCTTGATTTAATTCTGCAGAATGAATTGATGTATTCTCCCCAACAGTGCTTCACAGTCTTCCCACTAGAATAATTGTTCCTCATCACTCTGTCTCATTCCTCAGCTACTTGTCTTATGCTCTCTTTGTTTCATCTTCTTTTTGACTGATGCTACTCCTTAATTCTCCTTTTGCTACCTCAGGTGTTCTTCCTTTGCCATCTCCTTTGCCTTGTTGCTGCCTCAGGTGTTCTTCCTTTGCCATCTCCTTTGCCATCAATGACAACATTTCCAACAAGCCTTCCACTTCTGGGCAACATGCCCCATCGCTCACTCTATCAGCTATCGAAGAAATACGGCCCATTATGCATTTGAAGCTCAGGACAGCACACACCGTGGTCGTCTCGTCGCCAAAGATAGCGGAAGCGTGCCTAAAAAAAAACGACCTCAACTTCTCCAGTCGGCCTGCAGGCAGCTCAAGTACTTCCAAATACATTGGCTACAGCTCCAAAGGCCTCCCCGCGGCTCCCTACGACCCTTACTGGAGAATGCTACGGAAAGTCTGTAATATTCATCTCTTTGCTGGCAAGGCCCTGGACGACCTGCAGCCGGTTCGGCACGCGGAGGTGGGGATGTTGTTGAAGTCGATTCTGGACCATGAGCGGAAAGGAAAGGTTGTTAATCTCAGTGACATGTTTAACATCTGCGCTGCCAACGTTATCGGGCAGATTATGTTGAGCAGGCGCGTGTTCGAGTCCAAGGGGAAACGGTGGTGGAGCAAATGGAATTGGCCGGGAGGTTTATTATTGGCGACTTAGTGTTGTCTTAGGCTTGGATGGATCTGCAGGGGCTGCGGAGAAAGATGAAAAAACTGCACAACAGGTTCGATGAGTTTTTCAATAGGATGATGAAGGAGCAAGAGACTGCGTCGTGTAATGGAGGAAGGAGGGCCGATTTTCTGAGTGTGCTTTGGAATCTTTGAAATGATGCAGATGGAGAAGGAGGCAAGCTTACGAAGACCGATATCAAGGCCCTTTTGCTAGTGAGTCTTCTTAAATTCATTTAACAAAAAAATGCAATTTTCCTTTCTGTTTTCTTTTTGCTCAGATTTTATGTGGAGAGAATCTCTTGGATCAAATTGTGTGGTGGATTTTTGATACTGTCTCACTTTTCATATGGCATAAAAAATGTTCCAGGCAATTTTTTTCACTCAATATGAATCATCGTGAAAATCTACACTCCTTCAGATTTTATGTTTTTCCTAAATTTTTCTCTAAACATTTTGGTTCACATTTTATGTTTTTCTTAGACTTTTCTCTAATATTTTTTCCGAAGGAGTATCCGCTGATCTCTTTAGAATGTTGATGGTGTTGTAGTGTTGTCTAGAATTAGAAATGGAATCAGATTTTATGTTTTTCGCAGGTTTTCTCCAAACATTTTGGTTCACATTTTATGTTTTGATAGACTTTTCTGAGTTTTCTCTAATGATTTTTTCGTAATAAGTATTCGCTGATCTCCTTAGAATGTTCATGGTGTTGTAGTGTTGTCTGGAATTGGAAATGGAAGACAATGAACTCACAGTTTTATTGAGATGACAATTTATTTAGAGGATTTGCCTATGGTTTGAATCAATTTTTGCAATTGTGGAAATGGATTCAGCATCATCAAAAAAAATTTGGCACCAAGAAGTTTGACAATTGTAACTTGAATTTTCAATCTTGCTTGAATTGTCATTATTTTCCAAGAAAAAACTTTTCCTCCTTAGACGATCTTATTAGGAATGGGGGTTGTCTAAAGTGGTGACAAATTTATTTTTCTTGGATGATCAATTTCTCAGGTGGAATTTCTCATTATGGAATTTTTTTTTCAAAAAACCATCAATTTTTTTATGGTGGAAATATATTCAACACCATCAAAAACTCCGAAAATCATGAAGTTAACCAACACATGTAACCTAAATTTCCAAAACTTTAGATTTTTAAAAACTTGAGTTTAAATTGTTTAACTTGTATAATTTGAAAATACTACTTTTCTTATATATATTCCTTTAACTTTAACTTGCAAAATATTGATGTACAGACCCTATTTAACTCTAACTTGCAATGTATCGATGTGCAGAACTTGTTTACAGCAGGAACGGACACATCTTCGAGCATGGTGGAATGGACCATGGCAGAGCTGATGCGCCACCCGGAGATGATGAGGAAATTCCAAGAGGAATTAGACTCTGCGGTGAGCGAGGAGCAGAGAAGGGTGCAGAAGTCGAACCTCCAAAAACTTACATACTTGCAGGCGGTGGTGAAGGAGACGTTCAGGCTGCATCCAGCGACTTCCCTGCGCTTGCCTCGATTGGCAGCGGAGGCGTGCGAGATGGAGGGGTACTTCATACCCAAGAATTCCTGCCTCATGGTGAACGCGTGGGGCATGTAGCGGGTCCCGGATGTGTGGGAGAGACCATTGGAATTCGATCCAAACAGGTGTTTGGGCAGTAATTTTGATGTTAGAGGGAGTGATTTCCAGATAATCCCATTCAACGCATATGCATGTGACCAAAGACGCCAGGAAGAAGCTGGAACCAACAGCTGAGATTGGGATATTTTTGGGGTACAATGAAACTCCCCACAACTAAAGGGTGTATTTTCAAAACAACAGGATGACTGTTGTGAGATGGGATACAAAATTTAATGAGGAGAAAACCATGCGATTGTCCCTTGAGAGGGAGCTGGATTTGCATGTAGAGGAGGAACTCTTGGTTCCAAAGAATGAGCCTCAAGATATGGAGAAGCCACATGCGGAGGACCATGGAGTGGCAGAAAACACTCATGCAGAGCCATCCACCAGAAATGGCAGAAGGCCCACCATGGAAGCTGATATATTGAGACTTAATGTAATAGAGAATGTAAAAGTTCTCACTGCATAGAAAAACACAGTCTCCAGAAAGATTTATTGGATACATGGCTCTTATGAGCAAGTGAATTGTGACAGAACCATCTTCCTTTCAGGAAGAAGTGCAACAACCAACTTGGGTTGATTTTATGGTAGAGGAGTATGACTCCATCGTCAAGAACAGTGCATGGGATGTGGTCTCAAGACCGGTTGGAAAATCAATGGTTGGATCTAGATGGATCTATAAGGTGAAACAAGCTGCTGATGGGAGTGTGGAGAAGTAAAAGGCCATATTTGTGGCTCGGGGATCCTCATAAGTTGAGAGGATTGACTATGATGAGACTTTCGCACTAGTCATGAGGTACTCTTCCATTAGATCTATCCTTGCACTCTCAGTGCAGATGGGGTGGCGCATTCATCAGATGGATGTGAAAACAATATTTCTCAATGGAGTTATTAAGGAAGAAGTGTACATATTGTAGCCAGAAGGTTTCGAGATCTTTGACAGTGAGTTGCATGTGAGCTGACTCAAGAGAGCACTGTATGGGCTAAGGCAAGCACCTTATGCTTGGTACACTCGGATTGACAATTGTTTCACTGGGTTGGGCTTCACCAAAAGTGATGCGGATGGAAACCTGTACTAGATTGTAATTGATGGTAAGCACTTGATTATCATACTTTATGTTGATGATCCAATTTTGATAGGTGATGAGCAGCTAATAAAATCATACAAGGAGGATCTTGCAAGGGAGTTCGAAATGAAGGACGACCCCTTCACTATTTCCTTGGTTTGGAAATATGGAAGTAGGATGGTGAAATTTTTGTTTCTCAAGGAAAGTATGTCAAAAAGATACTAGGTAAGTTTCACATGGAGAGATGTAAACCCATGGACACTCATCTTCAAGGGAATTGGAGGAAAGAGGGTGCTACTTCTGGAGATGTAGTGGATGCTACTGTCTACAGGAAATTAGTAGGTTCACTCATGTACTTGGTGAACACCATAACAAACATTTGCTACGTATTTAACTAGCTGAGTCAAACTATGGCTAAGCCTACCAAGCTCTTTTGGAAGGCGGGGAAGCATGTATTAAGGTATCCCAGGGGCACTACAGAATGTGGATTATGGTACAGATGGACAGAGGGAGTGAAGCTTGAAAGCTTCACGTATGCAGATTGGGCAGGCTGTCCATTAGACAGAAAGAGCACATCAGGAGGGATCTTCAACATAGGATCGATATCAGTTTCTTGGTACAACAGGAAGCAACGATCTATGGCACTCATTTTAGCAGAGGCAAAATACACGGGAGAAATTCAAGTTGCATGTGAGGCCATATGGATGAGAAATATCCTAGTTGGTTTTCTTGATTCTCATATGGATCCGACAATGATACATTGTGATAACCAGAGTTGCATTAAACTCTCGGTTAATCCGACGTTTCATGATAGGTCCAAGCACATAGACATACGGTACCACCATCTCAGAGATTGTGTCTAGAGGCACATAATGTTACTTCATTACATTCCCATGGAAGATCGGGATGTAGATATTCTGACGAAGGGGCTCACCAAGATAAAATTCGAATACCATAGATTCATGATCGAGGTGGAAAATAATCCCTTTCTTGTTGAGAGGGAGTGTTGAAGTCCAACAAGAAATTGCAGCAACTACACTAGTGTGGTACCAATGGGTCCTATCAACACCTACACTAGTGTGGGACCAACCATAGTTATTAAAACCGGAACCGGTAACTGGACCGGTGGACCTAATAAACTGGGTTTCTAACCGGAACCGGTCTAACCAGGAGCAGTCAGATCTCAATGAACCAGTTTTAAAAAAAATACATTAAATAATTAATTTTTAATAAAAAAAACTATTTTTAAGATTTGGAACCATGATTCCAAGCCAATAAAGACAAAATATGCAAATTTTGTTCATTTATATACCATGCAAATGTGAATATATCAAATGGCACCAAGTGCAATACATATCATCGAAAAATACATAAGCAATGAGGCTCCAAATGGCCCATAAAGTCCAAAAACAATGCTACAAGCTATGAGGCCATTGGCCTAATACAAGACTAAATATTAGTGATCAACAACATGGTCACTCCTCATCATGATCAAAATCATCACCACTACTAGACAAGGGATCATCAACATGAGCTACATAAATAATATGGCTCAGAGTTTGAGGACTCCTAAAAATTCTCTACAACTTTAGTAGTAGTAGCAGTAGCAAAAATATACATGAAAACTACAAATCACTGAGCAACATGGTTTCTCATGAAACTCATCATTGATTCATTGCTACTAGAAATGGGATCATCAACAAGAGATACATAAACATCATCTAGCTCAAAGTCTTCAGACTTGGATTGCTCAACCTTATAACATGATAGAAATTGAAAAATTTTAACATGCCTAACTAGTGATTTTGGTTTGAGTGAAGGGTTCACCTCCTCAACCTTAAAATGCGGTAGAAAAAGATTAGAATGCCTAACTAGTTGTTTTCCTTTCAGTGAAGGGTAAATTCTTGTTAAGGCCACGGTAGGGCAGTTCAACAATCAATACCACCAACATCAACAAAGTTCAACAATCAATGCCACCAACATCAAGGTTCTTAAATGACTTCATGCTCTTGATCAAATTCCAATCTCGTACCCTTACACATGATAGAAACAAATGGAAACATTGCAAACCCCCAAACCATGAAACCCTGAAAACCATTAAGTCTATTGAATTTTGAGTGAAATCTAAAATTCTAGTTTCTCCATATGAAATCCAATGAGGATGAAACAACTCTTAAACATCTTGAGTCATTTCATGGTAATGTTAAAAATTTAAGTAAAAGGATGAAAATGAAAAATAAAGGAAATGTCACTTTTACTTTAAGAATTTAACATTACCATTAATTGCTAAGAGGATGTGTCAAGAAAATGAGAGGGTAGGCAAAGTCAAGTGAAGCCCCTCTTGCCCTCCTGAAATGGTAGCACAAACTTGAGCATGGGACACCTAACCGGCCGGTTAGGTACGGAACCGGCCGATTTATGCATTAACCGGCTGATTCCGTACCTAACCGGCCGGTTAGGTCCAGTTAACCGGGATTTTTTGTGAGATGCCTCCTTGAACCCGGTTGCATGGCTGGTTCCGCCCGATGACTTAGATGACCAGCCGGTTTGACCGGTTACCGGTTCAAACCGGCCAGTTTTGATAACTATGGGACCAACAGGTCGTAGCAGCACCTACATTGGTGTGGGCTAAATTTGGTGCAATGTCTATTTTAATTTTCCCTTAATTAAAATGGACAATAAAATGTAATCTTATCTCATAATCACTTGTAATAGTTAACCGAGTGTGATAAACTCAGTTATCTCATGAATTTTGGGTCAAGGGTAGTTGGTGAGGCATGCAGAGTAATTCTAGTTGTAACATAGTTTAATGCATGAGTAATCAGTTAAATCAGTTAGGTGAGTTAAAGTCAGTTGAGCTAGTTGTAACTGATTGTCACACTAGTGAGAGATCAAGTGAATTAAATATTATTTAATTCACAATCAATGATCTAACATGCAACTGATGATTTACTATTATTAGCTGCATGCATGTCAGTTCCAGTGGAGACCCAGTTGAGACAAAGGTAAAAGGGACGTTGACTATCAGTTGTAGGATTATTGGGTTGCACCCATGAAACCAAACACACATTAGATTTCCCATGATCCTTGCACAGTTTAGGAAGACCAAAATTCCCTAAGAATAGGGATTTTATTCATCAGGAATTGCGCAAGCAAGGAAACTTGTTTAGAGGCTGAGAATTGGCTAAGTGTTGGTCAATTTTGTCTGGGACAGTGTGAGATGATTAACTGAGTGCAAGAGACTCTTGTGAGAAGAGTGCATTGTAATTTCTTCATGTATCCATGCTGAATATACAATAGAAGATAGTGGGGTTTTGAGCAGCAAGCTTTCCTCGAGAAATTATGTGTGTTGTGGTTTGATTTGATTCTTTCTTTGCTTCATGTGATTGGCTATTGTGTTTAATTTCCGTAATTGATTTGTAGAAGTGATTCAGTATCTAGCTTTAGTGCATTGTTAGATCGGATTGAATCCATGATATACATATTGTTTGTATAATTCCTACAGGGGCACCTAACTTGATCTTTTGTGCATAAAATGTCTACAACAAACAAGCCTGTAATCCATACATCCACCTTCCATAGTCGTCAATATCCTAAGGATTCATATCACTTATCCTACTACTGTGATGGTTCTAAAAAAAATACCACACATAGCAACGTGATATTGTCCTTGAAGTCAATGATTGCACAACAATATCCAATGCATATTTTCAACACCAATATTCAATGCCAATCAATGAAAACACTTTGTCCAACACTCTCCCCCTTTGGCAATGATGGAAACAATATACAACTACAACACAAATCATGCAACAACACTCCCCTTGACACCGACCTGGGTCACTCATCTACACTCTCAAGACTCCCCTAAGTGTGATACTTACCATGGTTGACCACATATTGCTTCCCTTTCATTATCTACAACAATAATGTTTGGAAAACCCATCGTATTCTCATTGGTTTCCTCTCCCCATAAGATATTCTCCTTGCTTGACGTTGGATCCTTCTCTCCTATGTCTTCTTCCTCTCGGATGCACCGAATACATGAACGTTTAGTTTTAGCTTATCCTTTTCGTATACTGACTTCCATACCTTTTTATATAGATGAAGTTGAATACATCAATGGTAAAGGGTGTACAAAACTGAAAACTATCCCCCTGATACCATGCCTTCTCCAACCAACATGGTTTCTTCTACAACCAAACTTATGAAACAAAAAATAAGTCATTTCACATTCCTTCTCCTGGACAGTGTTCTACTCCAGTAACCTACCTGTGAGATAACTCAAAGAAATGAGGAGATGCGTACCCTTAAACACCCCGAGTCATTTTGATGAGGGAAATACCACTCCTAATTTTTGTCTGAGATACTCAAAGGGCTCATGGGAAGCAGCTCCCTAGGAAGTGACTTTGTAAAGATATTTGCAATCTCCTCATCAGTAGCCACATATTCCAATATAACAACATTATCAACAACTTGATCCATCAAGAAAATATATTTAATTGGGATATGTTTAGTCTTTGAATGCATAAGAAGATTCTTGGAAATACTGATGGAAATTGCATTATCACGCATGATGGGAATTGAGTCATTAAGCTCAAATTTTATATCCTTCAACATCTGCTTCATCCACAAAATTTGAGTACAACAAGTAGTTGCAACGATGTATTCAACTTCATCTATATATAAAGGTATGGAATTTTGTTTCTTGCTTACCCAAGACACTAAATAATTACCCAAGAAGAATGTTGCACCACTCGTATTCTTCATGTCATCAAAACTTCCACCAAATCAACATTAGTATAAGTTCTTGAAGTGAAATCTTTGCCCCTTTCATACCATAAAACATAGTCTATTGTACCCTGAAGATATTTCAATATCCTCTTGTTTTCATTAACTTGAATTTCCTTCTGATCTAATTGAAATCAAGCAACCAACCAAACTACTTGCATTATATATGGTCTTGAAGAAGTTGAGTACAACCAAATTCCAAACATGAACCTGTATGTCGTTTGATTTATAATGAGGGACTCATCCGATTTGTTCAACTTATAACTAGTCACCTTAGGTGTACAAACTAGTTTATAATCATCCATTCCAAAGAGTTCATTTCAGATACTTTAATTGGGAGATAAATATATGTTTAGCTTAACGTGTGATTTTCATCCCAAGAAATAATGGAAACTCTCCTAACATGGACATTTTAAACTCCTTTTTCATTGCTTCAGCAATTGATGTCACATCTACTCCAAATCATTTCCAAAGATGATATCATCTACATACACAACAATCATCAACAAATTATAATTTATATATTTTATATATAAATCATTATGTGTTGTTTCTTGTTTAAATCTGTGTTGTTGTAGATACTTATCTAGCCTAGCATACTAATATATTTAGGTTTGCTTCAACTCATATAAATATTTGTTTAGTTTGCATACATGATCATGATCTTCATCTTCTAAGAGTTGAAAGTCTTCTAGATACTCAATGTACACTTTCTCTTCCAATTAACCATTGAGTAAAGTTGACTTAACATCCATTTGATAAATTTTAAAGTTATTAGAACTAGTAAATTCCAAAGACATTTTTATCACTTCTAGTCTAGCTATAGGGGCAAGGTTTCTTCAAAATCTATACCTTCAAGTTTTAAGCATAGCCTTTACAAACCAATTTGGGCTCGTTCCTCAACCTAGCCTTCTTCATTTACTTTATTCTTGAAAACCCACTTTGTGCTAATGACGTTCATTTACTTTGGCATAGGATAGAAAAAATATTTTATTCCAAAGTAAGTAAATGAACGTCATAAAAATATTTCAGCCAAGCAAGTGAATAAAATTGTTGGACGTTCATTTACTTTGGCATAGGATAGAAAAAATATTCGAGACAATTTTATTGAAAATTTTTGGGCTATATTTTGAATTTCCCAATTTTCATTTTTTACCAATTTTGTCTCCAAAAATAAGTAATTTTAATTAAATAAAAAATCTACATAAAACATCTTTATAAATAATTTTAAATTTTGTTAAATTTTTAAAATTAATTTCCAACCTTTGAGATAAATTCTCATTAAAATAAAGTATTATATACTTTATCCAAAATAGTATAGAAAATGTGGTTGTTTTAAAAATTAGATTAATAAATTCTCATTAAAATGAATTATTATATGATTTACCCAAAATTGTATAGAAAATCTGTGTTTTTTTTTAAAATTAGATTAAGTAAACTATTAACATTTTATATAGATTTTTTATTTTTTTTAAAATTAAGTAAAGTATGTTGGAAAATTTTGACATCTTAAACTATATATTTAATATTTTTATTTATAATAATTTTAATTTTTTATTGGTTGATCCATATAAATTAAATGACTCATAAATGTTGATATAATTGTGTTAATATAGGAGTTAAACATATATACATTTAAAAAAACATGTAACAAGATTCTTAACCATGCAAAATAGAACTTATAAATAGACTTGGCTACAATTTTATGGGCCAATACCAACTACCTCATTTTATATGACAAACAATTTGTAAATAGACTTTTTACAATACCACATACCAATACCATGACTTCTCAATACTACGTACACAAAAAGTCATAAATGACATTTTTTTAAATTAATAAATTTAATTAACTACTTTTGAGAAAAATCTTACCTTTTGATTTATCGTTGTTAATAAAAATATTATACAATTTTTTGTGAAAGTCAAATCTTCACTATTTACAAAATAATTATTAATAATTAAATTAAAACACAATTCTATTTTCATTAAATTAAAATAAGCATGTATATCAACATAATAATTAATTAATTTATATAAGATTTAATTTTCATTAAATTATTAATTCAAATTTCCAACATAAATTAAAAAAGAACAAATCACACATACTTATAAAAGTTTTAGAGTATGTCTTAAAATTGTTTTTGATTGGCTAATAACTAGTCTTCCATGAGATGACATTATGAGGTGTTTAATGGTTAAAAACTTTTGATCTCTCTTGAGAGGTCCCCATGACCAACCTAGAAAAAGAGACGCCCCCAATGCTGAACACCTGGATCCTTACAAAAATCATGAGTTTCTATTGGAAAAAATTGCTGTTCCGTGTCTCAAACAAACTAGTCTTCCATGAAACAAGAAATTTCAGGGGCTGTTGTTTAGCCTAAATAGTTGAAAAGGTTTAATGATAACTTTCCACCCACAATACCAAAAAACAAAACAATTTGGGCATAAGACCAAAAAAACAAAAAAAAAAACCGTTCCCAATGCTAAACACCTCAATCCTTACAAAAATCATGAGTTTCTATCAGAGAAAATTGCTGTTCTGTATGTCAAACAAACTAGTCTTCCATGAAGCAAGAAATTTCAAGGAGTGTTGTTTAGCCTAAATAGTTGAAAAGGTTTAATGATAACTTTCCACCCACAATACCAAAAAAAAATAATAATTTGGGCATGGGCGGCCAGAAAAAACGATAAAAAACTTGGGCATAGGCGGCTGGAAATCATGATCTGCAGAATCCTGTCAAGTGTCCACTGCCTTTTCCATTGCAGGAATTTGTAAAACCCCTTTGTTCACAACCACCGCATCGGCGGCCCGGCTCGTTTAATCATGATTTGCACAATTCCACTGACTCATTTGCTAGAAGTTTTTTGGTAGCATATAAGGGGCGCACATACTCCGAGATATAAATTTTAATAAGGGTAAGCAGCCATGGATCCATCCTTTGATTTGTTCCAGAGTTCTGTTGCGAGCTTTACAGTGACCCTCGGCCAAGCGCTGAGTGTGATCCTCTTGTCAATCGGTTTGATCTGTGTGGTTAAACAGAGTCTGAGAAAACGGCCCCGGTTACCCCCTGGTCCGACTGGATGGCCTGTCATAGGCAGCCTTCCACTTCTGGGCAACATGCCCCATCGCTCACTCTATCAGCTATCGAAGAAATACGGTCCGATTATGCATTTGAAGCTCGGGACAACACACACCGTGGTCGTCTCGTCGCCAAAGATAGCGGAAGCGTGCCTCAAAACAAACGACCTCAACTTCTCCAGTCGGCCTGCAGGCAGCTCAAGTACTGCCAAATACATTGGCTACGGGTCCAAAGGCCTCTCTGCGGCTCCCTACGGCCCCTACTGGAGAATGCTACGGAAAGTCTGTAATATTCATCTCTTTGCCGGCAAGGCCCTGGAGGACCTGCGGCCGGTTCGGCAGGCGGAGGTGGGGATGCTGCTGAAGTCGATTCTGGACCATGAGCGGCAAGGAAAGGCTGTTAACCTCAGTGACCTGCTTAACATCTGCGCTGCCAACGTTATAGGGCAGATTATGTTGAGCAGGCGCGTGTTCGAGTCCCAGGGCTCGAGGGCGGCTGAATTCAGGGAAATGGTGGTGGAGCGAATGGAATTGGCCGGGAAGTTTATTATTGGCGACTTAGTGCCGCCTTTGGCTTGGATGGATCTGCAGGGGCTGCGGAGAAAGATTAAAAAACTGCACAACAGGTTCGATGAGTTTTTCACTAGGATGATGAAGGAGCACGAGACTGCGTCGTGTAATGGAGGAGGGAGGGCCGATTTTCTGAGTGTTCTTTGGAATCTTAGAAATGATGCAGATGGGGAAGGAGGCAAGCTTACGGAGACCGATATCAAGGCCCTTTTGCTGGTGAGTCTTCTCAAATTCATTTAACAAAAAAAGCAATTTTCCTTTCTGTTTTCTTTTTGCTCATATTTTATGTTGACAGAATCTCTTGGATCAAATTTTGTGGTGGATTTTTGATACTGTCTCACTTTTCAGATGGCATAAAAAAATGTTCCAGGCAATTTGATTCACTCAATATGAATCATCGTGAAAATCTACACTCCCTTCAGATTTTATGTTTTTCCTAAATTTTTCTCTAAACATTTTGGTTCACATTTTATGTTTTTCTTAGACTTTTCTCTAATGACTTTTCCTAAGGAGTATCCGCTGATCTCTTTAAAATGTTGATGGTGTTGTAGTGTTGTCTGGAATTGGAAATGGAATCAGATTTTATGTTTTTTCTAAGGTTTTCTCCAAATATTTTGGTTTACATTTTATGTTTTTCTTAGACTTTTCTCTCCTGATTTTTCCTCAGTATCCGCTGATCTCCTTGGAATGTTGATGGTGTTGTAGTGTTGTTTGGAATTGGGAATGGAAGACAATGAAGTAACAGTTTATTGAGATTACACTTTTCTCAGTTGAATTAGGCAATTTGTTCATGTTTTGAATTAATTTTTTATGGTGGAAATGGATTAAACATCATCAAAATTCTTTCTGCATCAAACATTCTGAATCTTCATAGTTGTAACTTGAATTTCCAATGGTGCCTGAATTGTTATTGTTTTCCAAGCAAAACTTTGCCTCCTTAGACTACTCTATTTAAACTACTCTATTAGGAATAGGGGTTGTTTAAAGAAGTGACAATTTTGCTTGGATGATCAATTTCAGAGAATTTCTCATTAAAATATGGAATTTTTTTTTCAAAAAATTATCAATTTTTTTTATAATAAAAATAGATTCAACACCATAAAAAAATCCTAAAATAAATTCTGTTTTCTTTTTGCTCAGATTTTCTGATAAGAGAATCTCATCAATTAAATTGGGCGGTGAATTTTTGATACTGTCTCACTTCTCAGATGGCATAAAAATGTTCCGGGCAATTTGATTCACTCAATATGAATCATCGTGAAAATCTACACATTCAGATTTTATGTTTTTCCTAAATTTTATACTTTTCTCTAATGATTTTTCCTAAGGAGTATCCGCTGATCTCTTTAGAATGTTGATGGTGTTGTCTGGAATTGGAAATGGAATCAGATTTTATGTATTTTCCAAGATTTTCTCCAAATATTTTGGTTCACTTTTATGTTTTTTTTTAGATTTTTCTCTGATGATTTTTTCCTAAAGAGTATTCGCTGATTTCCTTAGAATGTTGATGAGTGTTTTTTAGAATTGGAAATGGAAGACAATGAAGTTATAGTTTTATTGACATGATAATTTATTTAGTTTATTTGTTTATGGTTTGAATCAATTTTTTTAATTGTGAAAATGGATTCAGCAAAATTTTGAAACTTGATAATTGTAATTTGAATTTCCAATCTTATTTGAATTGTTATTATTTTCCAAGCAAAATCTTTGAAGACTCTATTGGGAGTGGGGGTTGTCTAAAGTGGTGACAGATTTACTTTGCTTGGATGATCAATTTCTCAGGTGGAATTTCTCATTAGACGTATCGATGTGCAGACCCTATTTAACTCTAACTTGCAACGTATCGATGTGCAGACCATGTTTACAGCAGGAACGGACACAACTTCAAGCACGGTGGAATGGGCCATGGCAGAGCTGATACGCCACCCGGAGATGATGAGGAAATGCCAAGAGGAATTAGACTCCTCGGTGAGCGGTGAGCAGAGAAGGGTGCAGGAGTCGGACCTCCAAAAACTTCCATACTTGCAGGCGGTGGTGAAGGAGACGTTCAGGCTGCATCCGGCGGCTCACCTGCTCGTGCCTCGATTGGCAGCGGAGGCGTGCGAGATAGAGGGGTACTACATACCCAAGAACGCCCGCCTCATGGTGAACGCGTGGGGCATGCAGCGGGACCCGGACGTGTGGGAGAGACCGTTGGAATTCGATCCAAACAGGTTTGTGGGCAGTAATGTCGACGTTAGAGGGAGCGATTTCCAGATAATCCCATTCGGCGCAGGCAGACGGATTTGTGCGGGCATGAGCATGGGAATCCGCATGGTACAGCTCATGCTCGCCGCATTACTTCATTCCTTCGATTTGTCTCTCCCGGACGGCCAGTTGCCAGAGAAGCTCGATATGCGGGAAGCCTTCGGTGTCACAATGCACAAAGCAGTGCCGCTGGTCGTAGTTCCCGCAGCTCGGCTTCCCCTCCACCTCTACAACTAATGTAGGACCTAAATAGGGTTTGTTAAGTTTCTGGTTAAAAACACAAGTTATACACTACCTGAAAGCCCCTTTTCAAGTAGTTTTTAATTATTTGATGATGTTGCTTTGAAGTGAATTGATTTGGAATTTAAATCTGCACTTTGATTAATATTTCTTAGAAAAATTTACAGCAATATTAGTTGGTCCAAAAGAACGCCATCTGGTTATGGTACAGCAATGGCTGCGACTGTTTTGCTGAAACCTTTAATTTTCCTATGAGACATATACTCGAGATACGTTTGCAGTGAGTTGGAAGATAAATGAATCGCTGAATCCCTTGATACTACAGAAACCTCTTCTATTGGAACTCCATAATAACTTGAAGAAGTTACTATCTCTTCTCATGGGACTTCAATGCTAAATTGAAAAGGTTATGTTTAAATTACAGTCCCAATATAATGTATTTTCATGTATGATATCGTTTCTCATTTGTAACGTATACAAATAGGTAAAGTTTAATTTTAGCTTCTACTTCTACATTGGGATGGATCCCGATATACAGAGCCAATTTTCGATAGCTTGATTTACTTTCCTACACTGGCAAGTCTAGATAGGGAATTTATTTCTGTAAAAGTAAAAAATGATCTGAAATACAGAGTTGATTTTGTATGATTTCAATAGGAATTAGTCTAGTTTCATCTTAAGTATGGATTTAACATGAGTTTAAAGGAATCAATTTTTTTAACATGTAAATTTTTTTAGAATACAAAATACAGTGTGTTATTTTTCATTGTTTAAATTGTATTTTTGAATGCTAAATAAAATATATATAACCAAATAAAAATTTTAACTATTATTTTTTTTTGAAGTTGATATTAACATAAATTAGTTAACACAGATTTTCAAATAGTTTATTTGAATTTCTTATTAAAATATTTTTTAAAGGTATAAGATTTAAATATGTCATTCACAATTTTTTTTACTTCTATTTACTTTACATCATATTCATTTTTTGTAATTATAGTAAACATTAATTTTCTATTTAAAACATAATTTTTATTTTTATTTTTAGTTTAAAATAACATAGAAAAATAAACTTACACATCTCCTCATACTGGGTGGTAGAATGACCCCGTCAGCTCAAACATAATTTTTATATTTTATTTTTATTTTAGAGAGACACACATAGATGAACCAACTTACACATCCCTTCATACTGATACTGAACTATTGAACTATAAAATGAACCTTCCAACTCGATTACTAAAAACACCCCAACCAAAAAAAAATATAAAATTTCAATCCACTTGCTTATATCACTTGTAACAGGTGCATGGCTCTCTCGAAGCACTCTAGTCAAAGAATTGGACAAGCTTTACCGGCACCCCATACAATGCTAAAATTGCGAGCACTTGGTTTACTGTAATTCATGGACATAGTGCAAAAACAAAACGTATCAGTTTTATCCTTTCAATATTAATGTTCAATATGTCTACATATTGTTGGAAGGATTCAAAATATATACCTAATACCAAACCAGAAACTTTCCAACCGCTGTTCTTGCATTTGATGGTTGGTCTACCGAATCTGTCAAGTTTCCCATCTCTGGTATACTGCTGTGTTTTTTTCTTACGTCAATATGTGGTTTGTAATTGGATTTCAGTTAGTTACTTAAAATAAGTTAATTACTCTTTTTATTAAGAGGGATAAATTTAGAGAGGTAGTTAAGTTGGGTTAATGCATATTAAAATTTACTGTGTGGTTGTATGTCAAGACATTTGATGTTAGTAGTTTGTTAAAAAAATATAAATATTTTTTACCAAATTCATTGTAACTAATTAAATTTATGTAATCAATAAAATAGTCTCAATAAATGTAATTAGTGTAATTATTATTGTGTGAATTATTTGTATTATTTTGTATCTTGCCTTCTCTTATTTTTCAACAGATTAATATCATAGCAAGATTAAAAAAACCAGAAAACATATTAGTCAATGATTTATAACTCAGATCAGTTACAGGTCATAAACTTGCCGCTTCTAACTTGGTAGCCCTAGTGGGACTAACGAGAGTGATCACTATCGTCAAAGGCGTTAGGACACACACCATCATCAGAACAGACACGTTAATAGAGCCAAGAGTACTTTTTAAAAAGTGTGAAGTCAAGTTTCGTTGATTTGTATGGTCAAAAGGCTTTTTTTAATCTCAAAGTTATTTTATATACGTTGAGTGGTGGTTTAAAAGAGACTATTATTAAAAGGGAGAACGTTAAAAGGCCTTTATTTATAAAGCTTTTGAAAGTTTATAAAAAAGATTTTTTTATATAAAGATGTTTATATAAAAAATAATAAAGGGTTATCTCTAAGAGCTTTGTACAATTTTATAATGGTAAGGTTATTGAAAATGGGTTTTTAATATAAAGTTTTAAGAAGGTTTTTTAAAATTTTCAGTTCTAGTTTTTATTTTTTATAGGAAAGGATTATGATGTGTGAGCTATTAAGATGGAGACTACATAGAATGATCATGATGTTTGGAATCATGTCTAATTTGGGTTTTCAGAACCTAAAGATGAAGCAGAAGAACTAACTCTCACTAATGCAGAGAGAACTATGGAAGAAAGACAAAAATAAGAATGCACAAATGTTGTAGCTTATCCAGTAGAGAGTGGATCGACCAATGTTCCAGAAAATTATAATCACGTCTCTAACAAAGACAGCATGGGAGACCCTAGCGAGAAGCTATAAAGGTATGACCAAAGTCAATATTGTTAAGTTGCAAAATACAAGAAGAGATTTTGAAAGTCTGTCGATGAAGGAGATAGAGGACATAGATTCTTTCGTAAATCAGGTCATGACTGTCGTAAATAATTTAAAATTTTATGATGAAGATATTAAAGATCAAAAAATGATTGAGAAGGTCCACAGATCTTTGTCTACCAAATTTGATGTTGTGATAGCAGCAATAGAAGAAGCCAAGGATTTGAAAACATTGAAAGTTGATGAGTTGATGGGATCATTTCTATCCCATGAGGCAAGGATAGACGAAAATAAGGATTCCACTTTAGAAACCACTTTAAAATCTAAGTTCCTATTTCAAGAGATAGAGGTTAAGGCAGAAGTAGATCGAGAGGCAGAGAGTGAGGTGGGAGACATGGTGGTTATAGAGATGGCTAATAACAGCATGAACATGAAAGTGGAAGAAATAACAAAATCTTCAACAATAATCAAAGAGTTGACTAATCAAACGTAAGATGTTATTATTGCAATAAATTTAGTCAATATGCCTGCGATTGCAGGAAGAGAATAGTTGATCAAAGAAACTAGAGAGCTAATGTCACTAGAGATAATACTAACTCTATGTTCCTAGCTTGTCCTACCATGCATGGACCTTCTGATAGTGTGTGGCTATTAGACAGTGGTTGTAGTAACCACAGGACATGCAACACGAATTTGGTTGCAAATTTGGATCAATTTTTGAAAACAAAGGTAAAGTTGGGGATTGAAAAGATTGTGGATGTAAATGGCAAAGGATTTGTCAACATTATGACCAAGCAAGGGGAGCCAAATACAATTTCAGGGGTATATTATGTCCCTGGTCTAAAACATAATTCGATAAATGTTGGTCAATTGACACAAAAATGATACAAATTTATCTTTCAAGGTAAAGAGTGTGACGTTATATATGAAAAGCTCCTAAGGAATAAATTGGTAGCAAAGATCAAGATGACAACGAAAAAACTCTTTCCTCTAAATTATGAATTTTACATTGGTCAGGTCATTTCTTTTACAATTGCATGTTCTAATGATTATTGGTTATAGAACTTTCGGTTTGGACACTTACACTTTTCTGGTTTGAGATTTTTGCAACAAAAATAGATGGTTAGAGGATTACCTCCCATCAAAGAACCTCCTAGTATTTGTGAGTGTTGCATCTTGGGAAAGAAACACCGTGAAAGTTTTACGAAGGGAGTTGCATACAAAGAAAAGCAACCTCTTGAGCTGGTGCAAAAAAACTTGTGTGGACCTATGAGGAAACATTCGATTGGTGGAAGTTGTTAATTCCTAACTTTCATTGATTATTATAGCACAAAGACTTGGGTTTGCTTCCTGAAGAAGGAGTTTGAAACTTTTTCAAAGTTCAAAGAATAAAATCCTTATCAGAGAACCAAAGTGATCAACAAATCAAGGTATTGAGGTCAGATTGTGTTGGAGAATATGACTCAAAGGTATTCCATGACGACTACAAACAACATGGAATCATATGGTAGTTTACAGCTAGATACACACCGCAGAAGAATGGTGTAGCAGAGAGAAAGAACAAAATGATTATGAATATGGCAAGGAGAATGTTGAAAGGAGGAAACTTGTCTAATTAGTATTGGGCAAAAGCAATTGCATGTGTTGTTTACGTGATAAACATATCTCCTGCAAAGAGTGTGATGAAACAAGTACCTGAAGAAACATGATAAGGTATGTCTTGCAATGTATCTCATCTCAGAGTGTTTGGAAGTGTAGTTGTTGTGCTACTCAACAACCCTCCATCCATTCAGTAAATGATAGAATTAATAAATAATGGGGGACCCTTTTAAATTTTAGAATAGAATGTTGAAGAACCCCTTTGTTTTAATAAAAGGAAATAGTTTCAATAAAATGAAATAAAATTCTCTTGAATAAATTTTTAGCAGAGATAATCCTTTCAGTTTAATACTTAAAGCCTTATATTTCTTAAGAAAATATCATGAAAACATTATATAAAGCCTAGTATAAATTCAAAATCTCGGATAAAGAGGACCTCCAACAAAAGTATTTGCGATACAATGCTTTATGTTGAGATTTTGAGTTTAGAAGGATTTTTGGCAAATAAAATGATTGTAGCGAATAAAATATAGAAGTCAGTCCCACTAGATCTCTTTCCTTGAGATATTAGAATTTCGCAATCGACAATTTGAAAACAAGTACTCAAAGAAAATTCCAATAGATGATCCCTGATACCTTATTCAAAAAGTCTCGGCTACCTTTTTCCTTCTCCTTTTGATCCTCGATCTACATTGGATTTCACATTTGACACCTTTCACATTTCTCATATTGCACTTTTTATTTGTGTCACTTCTAAAAATCCCCAATGTCAAAACATCGATAAGAAAACCCCCAATAAACCCTTCAATCATGTTTTGACCATTATAAAGGTTTAAGATTGATCGGAGCCAAGGATTTCAAAATTTTTAGAATGGAAACCTCCATGATTTCGCCGATAAAAAACTGTCGATACATTGCGATTCGTGAAGGCCACGTGAACGAACATTTGTGCATTTAATGGCCCTCTGTGTGATTTATGGTTTCAAAATTGGAAATGATTTTTCATAATTGTTATCAAATACCAAAGGATTTGCTCATTAAAATGAGAATTGATTTGAAAATACTATTGTCTTAACAAATTATTTCCACTCATCCTTGTTTCTCTTCTTAGCAGGTGAATTTCAATAAATTGCAATTATAGGACATGTAAAAGGATATCAAAGTCAAGAAAATACCGTAGCTCAATTACGGCCAGTCCTGCCTCCAGTAGAAACTGTCGAAATGTCATCGTTACTCTTAGATACTACATGCACGCCTGATTCAGGGTCTTAATCTTAGGAGGCCATATACAAATTAATTGAAGATGAAAACCCAAGAGTAATTGAGAGAGAAGATGCTACAAAAAATGATACTACAGTAGCCTCTGAGTCTAAATGGAGCGATACAACTAATTATTTTCTACACAGAATTGCAGCTTGCCCCAAAATTATTCCCTACATAGATATGGTAAGATGGGTCATCCACAACCTGAATATTGCAGACAAAGATTTCCTGACTCCTAGGCAAACAATTATCGGGTCATTCAAGCCCACACATTTAAGGAGAATGTATGAATTGCCTCCTCCGCAGAAGAAGTATGACATAGAGTTTCTCCAGAAATTTATGCAAGAGAACCAGCACCCGACAGAAGTTATCATACAATGGAGAAGGGGCCCGAACAAACAAAAATGTGAAGACAAGGGTATGTATTTATTAGCTTCCCTTGCTGGACCTTTTTTCCATGTCACTAATATGATATGTTGTTAACACAAATGTTCAAATACACAAAATTTTTTCTAAGGAATGGGTACGGATAATGGAAGCTACTTTAGATGGTTATATGATGAACTGGGAAAATAAATTACCAAATAATTTAACTAATATTCTAAGCTATAGGCAAAAGCACAATTTCACTGCTATAAATATTCCCCCATTTTTCATGACTTCCTATCTAATGGATGCTATCATTTTTTCATATGATTCTCCATCCATGGGATGGAAATGGAAAATTCAAGGCCCAACTCCCATTCATATCTATCATGATATTTTATGGGAATCTAAATTTCATTCTCGTTTTTATAATATTTTTCATGGAATCATACTCCCTATTCATCAAGAGGTTTTCAATAAAAAATCCCCCATATTCTCTATAGATACCAATGATGAATTAATGTCAATAGGAAGGTGGTTCGAGGAAGAATCATTCACTTATATCTGCATTTTTGGTATTCTTGCAAATCCGCATGTCTTACCCCTTTTTGTACCTGATAAGCTATTGGCCATGGAAATTACATATCAAACAATTGGGAATGGTTTTACCAAAATACTAAAAGATTCCAAGAAAACCATACGACCTTATTTTCCTATTTCTTGTGGTATATATGCTTTGGAAAATCTCAAGCATGCTTATCTTGAAATTGATCAAATGAGAGCCTTGAAATTCCCGACTATCCCAAATCGACAATATGCTCCTAACGGGGTTGCTAAAGATGTTACAACACAATAAAGGATCAAGAATTTTATGAGCGAGCATGATAAATATGATGATTTATTCGAGATGTTCCTTGAGTATCCCAGAGTTGAAAGAGCAACAATAGACCGACTTAGTCTTGAGGAATTGATTGAATATAGTAAATACTGAAATCAGAGATTAACACATTTTCCAATGGATTTGTTGAGAATTTATCAACCTAATACTGAACTCTCAAAAGCATCATCTTCTTCAGCTAAATATCCCATTGAACCTCAAATTTCAGAGATAGCTACTTTAGTTGTTGAACAAACAATGAAAATCCAAGAAGAAAGAACCTTAAATGAATTTTCGGAGCTATTCAATCAAGAAATATTGACATCATAGGTACAAGAGTGAAACACTCCAGTCCACACAGAATCAACGTAGACTCTGGTAACCAATGGGATGACTTCGTTCACTATTGAGGATCCCAAGCAAACTAATACCACTGAAGATATCAAAATTATCCTAGAATTTCCTTCATCAAAAGTTGTTCAAAGGATTGAATAAATCCCCCCTTTAGACTTGTTTTAAAGTCCTAAATATAAGGAAGCTGTGAGCAGACAAAGAATGAAGTGAAAACTAGACCAGTCCCATGAGTTAGTCCCTGCGAAACTCCTTTTCAAGTTCTCTGGAAAGGAGCTCAATCAACTCTATATGATGATTTAAACAAGCTTTCACAGTTTTCAAGAGCTTATGCTAGTGCAACTATTGACAAAAAAATGGAAGTTAAACTACTTCTTAGAAAAAACTATTCAAAATGAAAAGAAGGTGCTTGAAAAAAATGGCAAGGGGGGATGAACTACGCAAGAGTTTCGATGATATGAAACTCCAATTAGAATATAATCTAAAGGATAAACATTCTCAAATACAACAATTAAAAGAAATAATAAACCAATTGAAAGATAATCCAAAGGTCAATGAAGTTAAATAGGAAGCAAGAGAACTCAGTAAACTCCTTGCTCAACAAGTCATATTTTGTCAAAAACTGACTATGATTGGTGATTTATGAAAAACCAGTGATTCTTTGATTAACAAATTGTCCAATCTAAGGACATTTTATGAAGAAATAGATGAAAATATTCTAATCATAACGATTGGAATAACAATTTTGAGGGAAGTGCGACTGATCTTCCCCAGATTGAAGAATCTCAGAGATATATTATTTCAATGATTGGGAAATGAAGATCAAACAAGTAGAGATGGTAAGTATTATAGAAAAAAAATTATCTCCAATCTCACTGAATACATCAATGATAGCCTATTGTAGGCTAATATAATCAAATAATGGTCGCATGATACATTACAAGATGCCAAATCTTTGAAAAAATATTGGAAAGATTTATCTAAGAAGAAGGTTGAATATATCAAGAAATTATCAAAAGTGAACCTAAAGACCCATTGGAAACTATTGGTAAAGCCACATAGTCAATGTCTTATGCTGAGGTGTCTTTCAAAAATGAAAGCTCATCTCCTCCCGACACTTAACGATTCAGTCTTTACGGGGAATATTCATATGCAACGAATTCATCCCCCTAATTAAAGCCAATGACAGACATATGTAGACTTAGGGAGCAAATGGGAAAGAAGCATTCATCACAGTCATGATCATATTGTTACAATAGAATGTATATATTTATCTTTACTTTATCTTAGCTCATTTTGTTGGAATTGTTTCCAAATATTTTATTTTACTTTACTATATTTGTAATCTTAATAGACTATAAAACCCTTCTCATGTCTTTAGAGAAGGAGTTCTAAGTTTTTGTAAGAAATATTTGAAGTTTGCACTACTATTAATTTCGAGTTATCTAATAGAAAATTTTAACCAGAAGCTATCTCTTTCATGAGTGTTTTCTGGATAAATCCCTCTTGTGGATAAGAGAGATCTCCCTAGTATCCCAATAGATAACTAGAAACAAAAAACCATCTGAATATCTCTTTCCCTAAACTATTAGAATTCAAATTATCAAAACTAGAAAATGTATCCATATTTATTATCAAGAATATAAATAGCAATCTTACAATTGAGCCTTGATGTCATACGGATTTCTTCCGTATGCCTTTAAAATATTCCTCCTTGGTTTAACAAGCTTTCCACTCTATAATGAACAACATAATTTTATCTTTAGTGAACCCTTATGAACCCCTTATGAACACCCTAACCTTGAAGTTTCAGCTCAATTTATTGGAGAAATTGAGAAGCTTTAATATGCACCAATAGAGGGATGTGATCTTGTAATGAAGGGATTAGGGTTCCTTGAGCCAAGGGGATAAGTTCCATGATTAGAGGGATATAGCTCAAACTGGTGTGACTCAAGAGGCTTTCAGTTAGAAGAATATGCGCCCAACTATGCTTCTAGAAGGTACTTTTTCATTTTACTTTCTTTTAAATGGGGTGTGTAGGTTTTAACGAAAAAAAAAGTGTAGATGTCCACAAGTAAGGTTAGGAATATTCGCGCATGTGCAGGAAGTGACCGCAAAAAGCGCGCGGAAATATCTAAGAGTATTTAAGAGCTTTTTCCCAGTTCCCAAGACTTGGTTAAGGAATATAAGTGTTTGAATTCTAAGGAAGCATGAGTTATGGATGGTGATAGATCCATATTGATGGTCAAATTTCATGGTGACAAAATGACGTGTAATAGATTGCTCCCTAAAGTACGAAGTCTGAGGAAACTTTTCAAGAGAGTGAAGTTCTTTATCATCCCAAGGGTTGGATCGGAGACATCGGTTGAAAACCTGTACGAAATATTCAATGCAAATAGAAAAACATCACTGAGGTAGATAGTCCCATACTCAGAGCAAAACTAACTATATGTTCTGGTACAAAAGTGACCTAGAATTACATCAATAGTAGACACAGTATGGACACAGCCATATGTTATGAATTAGTCTACTTAAACATGAATACATAGATCCTCAAAGCATGGATGATTGAAACTAGATTTAGGGTCTTGATTTCCACTTCTCGAATTGGTACGAATCTAACCATGCGATTTATTAATTTGAAGTCGAACATGGTATAAACCACTTGATTACCGATCAATGATGAAAATCGTTAACAAGTGTGAGAGAAACCACCAGAATGACAATGTCTCTCAAAGTAACACAATAAAATCTATGAAGTGTGAATGAATTATTTGGAGCTGAACACTCATAGATTTATTTGATCGAAGGCCAATGATGAAAACCTGTCATCAAAGGCGAGAAACATGCCATTAAGGTGTGAAAATTTCAAGGTACTAATAGGATTTCTAGATCAACTTCCTACATAATGAGATAAAGTTGATAGGAAGTGATTCATCGCAGGAGGGCCTACGACATGAAACCATTATGTCAAGTTTTAAAGAAATATTTTGCCAGGATTAACTCAGGGATTGTTAACGCAAATGGAAAAAATAATTGCAACGAATAATGAATTGAAGTTTAACTTTCTCTTGAACACGTAACGACATTGTAAATGACTTAAAGGAATTTGACTTAAAGATAATACCCAAAACTGGCTGAATACTTTCAATGAGGTTTGATTAAATGTAATACAAAAGGATTAACTAACCCAAACATGAGTGTGAAAAAGTGTCATGTTTAAGAGTGACATGTTGCTTTTAAAGAAAGTATAAAATATGGATTGTTTTTCTCAAATTTTTCCCCCACCATTACTGGTAAGTACCTCTTTATTTTTTTCAAGCTTAAGAAGGATAACATAATTTTCTTCTTGTATAATCTCATCCTTCGGATAATTCCATATTAGAAATTTTAATGAACCCTAAGAAGGAGTGGCTCAGTCCCGTTGTGGTCGATGGATCCTGCACTATTTAATTTTAACGAGTCCAACATAGGATTAACTCAGTGTTTTTCAGTTTTAGGGAGTCAGAAGAAAAACATAAGTAAACTCCATAGTGTTCTTTTTCATAAGTTTAGTCTCTCAAACGTGAAAAGGGATAAAATAATGTAGGAGTGAATTCTATTTACCATGTTTAGTCAACGTATACATTTTTCGTAATTAATCTAGTTCAACCCTGAAAAGGGGTAAAATTATACTGATTAGACGACTGTTCATTTATTTTAAAGAGTTCGAATAGTCAAGTGGTCGGAAATATTTTCATCTTTAGAAAGTTTGAAAAGGGCTTAAAACAAAACTCCATGTTTTCGATTTTATGTATTTTTTGAGAGTCTGAAAAAGTGACAAGAGTTTACTATATCGTCAAAATGATTCGTTTTTAAACACAACGTGTTCTCTGGATAGAAAAATAAAAAATATAATAATTTGTTCTCAATTATGGAAAAAATATTTAAAATTTGAACTTCTAAAGGTTAAAATAAATAAAATAATATTATTTTATTCATAAAAACCTATAAAAAGTGGAAATACAAGTCATTCTTACCATTTGATTTCCATAGTAGTGAAAAAGAGATTTCACCATAGATATTCTAAAGCTGATATCAGAAGGACCAACAAACCATTTTCACGAACTGTCAGTTCCAGGTATTTAATCCCTACATTATCTTGCATTCTATTTGTTTTCTTTTTCATTTTAGGTTTCCAGAATATTTTTTTGGAGAAATTTTGTTTTTAGAAATCACCCTCGGGGGTGCGTAGGTTCTCCAGTTCGAACCTACGCACCGCGATAATTTTTAACACAAAAAATTATCATGCCACTGTGGTTTGTATATGTAGATTGTGCGCAAACCCGCACTGTATACAAAGAAAAATAGCATAGGCTTCCTATGGTTTTCAAAAAATGGTTTTCTTTCCATCAAAATTTCTCTAAGTTCTTCCAAAAGATTCCTAATTATTTTTAATGATTGTTTGCAGGCAATTTGAAACAACCATGCTTGAGTGGAGAGAACATGAGCATGAATCACATGATAATGAGGCAATTGATAGCCTAACAACACTTTTGGTTTTGAATAATTGTGGTCTATACAAATTTTGGTCTATACAAGGAATGAAGGCGCAAGTACAACTAATGACCTGGTCAGTAAATGCCTGGGATGTCTAGGGATAGTGCTTTTATCATTGGGGATCATAGGCTCATCATTAACGGAGAGGATATTTATTTCCTCACTAGTTTTCCTCGAAGGGGAAGACATATTTCTTTGTTTGGCACACGGGCACGAGGATTACCCACTACTTCCTATATGGTGCAATATTGCACTCAGGATTCACAATTGAAAGACGGTTGAATCGATACAAAGACTATCGAATGACTTGATCTCAAAATTATTGCTTTCACATTCACTAGGTTATGTGGAAACGCGACTCCTCATGTGGCCACCAAAGCATAGATGTAAACGCATGTCGAGTGTTCTGAGGGAACAATATTCAACTAGTGTGAACGAGTAATAGTTAATAAGAAAGGATAGCTCACGCAAGAAAAAAATGGTAAGTTGAAGAATTTCGGCTATGGTGCCATTCTTATATATTTTTCCTTAGAGAGAATCCCACTCCTTGTACCACAGTATAAGTTAGTGGATCCTACGGGACCGAGAGATCCTCACATGTTGCGATGGGTTTCGTTGATGGATCCACATGGCAGAAATGGCAGTGTTGCTATCTGGTATACACCTCAGTTTTTCGTATGGCTGAGAAGCCATATCTTCATGATTGAGGAATTCCCCTATGCAATGGTGGATTTCAGGGGTGACCCTGACACAACACTTGGCACCTAGATCATAGTTGCATGTGTTAGGTAAAAAGTCTCATATTGAGTTTTTTATGTTTTATAATTTTTATTTTATTTTTTATCATCCAATACTGATAATAAAAAAAAAATTAACGCAGATGTTTCCTAGTACAACCAATAGTTCTTCGTCATTTTGATAGACAAGGAGCGCAATCTATAGCAGGAGCTCCACCACAGACTGATGCAGTCGAGGTCCTCACAAAGTTGGAACACAATCTAGAGAAGTTGACCATAGATATCCCAGAGACTAGGACATATGAGTTGCCTCTCTGATACTAGAGGCATGTGACTGGGGTTCGTGGTCCATTTAGGCAATACATGCACATAGTGGCACGTGCTATACTCTGCTATCATGATCATCATCATGGATAGTTGATGGTAATTTTAGACAGAATTTTTGTTTTTTGTATCAGTACATTTATATCATAAGGTGTTTGAGACCTATGATCACAGATGATGTATATTTTTTGACACACTATGATAAACAACTATTTTAACCTAATGATGATTACTATGTTTGGTGTTTTATTATCTTGTTCAATAGAGATTGAATATTGTTTTTATTTACATTAAATGTTGCAAATGTCTATTTAAAACTTGATTAGCCAATGCATCATCTAACATGTTTAAATTTCGAGAAAGGTGTTGATATTCAATGTAATCAACCTGTCTTTCCAGGAGACGGACCCTTAAAAAATATCTTAACAATAATGGATTTCTAATTGCATAAACACCATTCAAATGTAATACAATGAGTTTTAGATATAACCTAACAATCAAACGGCGAATTCCAAATGAAATGGCATCAAATAATATCTCAATGACTATGCTATTAACTGTAATATTGTTCGTTGATTGACTGAGGCAAACCCCATGAATAGAAACTCACTCATCAGTGGGTGAATAGATAAACCAAGAAGTGGAAGATAGGTTTTGTGTACTACGACAGGCGCCTTCAGCAAAGCTAATGTAAGTCTAAGAGAATGTCGACATTTGAAATATCGATAGAAATCAAGATAAGAACAAAAAGTAATAGAAATTCGCCAAGCAAAATAACTAATATAAGGCACAATTTTCCTAAAAATATAACTAATGTACAATGAAGATCTCCACAAGATAAATCACGCATAATATCTCTTGAGATAAAGACCATTTATGGGCTTATCTAAAAAGACACCATTATAATGAACTAATTCATAGGCCCCTTTTTCAAGCACACGCTTATCAATGTAAGGGTCATTCCACATTGGTTCAAATTTACCAACACCAGCTTATCGTGAGCTTGATCATATACTAAGACTATACCACCTTCTAAATAGACACAAGGGTTAACGCTTTGATCATATTATGCCTTAAAACGTTTTTTATGACCTTCAACAGCTAATTCAGCAATGCGGTGAGTCTCATCTAATTGTGTTAAATATAGGAAGCGCTCTTCCTCTTCAGAGGTAGCTGGTAATAACTCAATGTCTAGTTTTAGCAAGGAAACTTCGCATTCAATGGGTAAAACAAATTCCAAACCGTAAATGAGTTGAAAAGGAGTAAACCCTGTAGATGTTTTTCCGGATTTACGATATGCCCACAATGCGGAGAAAAGCATGGTGTGCCAATTCAATTTATGACTTCCTATAATCCGTTTAATCATATTTGTTAAAAAAAAAATTACGACCTCCACCTGGCCATTGGCTTGTGGGTAATATGTGTTGATATTCAACAAGAAATTTGGGTCCTAGTGAAAATTAAGCACCTACACTAGGATGGGTCCCTCAGGCTATTTTTAGGTGTATGTCTATTTATAGATGTATGTGCACATCTATTTATAGATGCAAGTATATTTATATATGCATGTATATATTTATTATCCCTTAATATAGATTGACATTAAACTGTAATATACTCTCAATGTGGACTTGGAAATAGATAACTGAAGTGGAAAATTAGTTAGCTAAGTGAATTTCAAGTTAAGAGGTTGGTTGGTGGGACATGCTGGTTGACTTTAGTTGTAACTGAGTGATTCGAATTGTAACAAAGTTGGAAGTGCACTGGTGCATGAGTTGTGAAAGTTGTAAGTAGTTTAACTCAGTTAAGTGAGTTAAACTCAGTTGTGCTAGTTGTAAGTGAAGATACACTAGTGAGATATCAAGTGAATTAATTATTAATTAATTCACAATCAGTGGTCTCACATGCAACTGAATATTTACTATTATTAATTGCATGCATGTCAGATTCATTGGAGACCCAGTTGAGTTCTAGGTAAAAGGGAAGTAAACTATCAGTTGTGACATTATCTGCTTGCACCAATGCAAGCACACACACATTGGATTTTCCCATGAGGATTTCACAGTCAAGGCAGGAAAGAAGGCATCAATTTATGGATTTCTTTCACCAGGGATTGCACAGTGGAGGCATGCTGTCTGGAGAAAATAAATTGAGCAAATGATTTTCTAATTTTTGTATGATAGTGTGAGCCAATTAGCTGATGTACCGAGCATTATTTTTATTGGAGTTTTCTATGCAATTGTTTCATGCTCCATGATATAATATATAATAGAATATAGTGGGGCTTTTAGCTATAGGCTTTCCCCGGGAGATTATCTGTGTTGTGTGTGATTAATATTTCTTCATAATATTGTAATTGGCGATTGTGTTTTTAATTCCGCAAATATTTGTAGAAGAGATTCAGTATTTACCTTTAGAATATTGTTAGATCGGGTGAATCGAAGATATACATGCATATTGTATAATTTTTACATGGTATCAGAACACATGAAATTGAAGAAGTAGGAGCTGAGTTTGTTGGTGGATAGAATTCAAATTTGGAGAAATACTTTCTTGGTGCTATAGCTGATTGAAGATACAAATGGCTTTCAATGTCTTGAGGTTGCAGTATGGACTCGGGGGTAGCTCGAACTACATTTCTTGTAAGGACAAGATGGAGGCGGTACTTGAAAACAATGGCTTGAAGGAATTCATTCAAAAATATGTTCCTAAGCCAAATGTTGCAGATGCTGCCAATCTTGATGCACGGAAAAATAAAGTGGCAAAGGCAAGGAGGATCCTGTTGGAGGGAGTACGATACCACATTTTCTCAAGCCTCCATGGGAAAGGCACACCATAGGTTATGTGGAAGGATTTGACGGATCTATTCCAAAGCAGCAACAATCATAGGAAATTGGTGCTCAAAGATAAACTCATAAAGATAAAGATGCAAAAGGGCGACACCATTCCAAAGTATCTCACAAATTTTGTCTAATGTTGGGATGAAACGAGGATTGTGGGTATAATAGTCGACGAAGATGATTTGGTGAGTTTGGATCTCCTAGGGCTTCCTAAGAGTTGGCATAGTTATGAAGAATCTGTCAATGGACGGGAAAAATTGCCAGATTGGCAATGACTATGGTCAGATCTGGTGCTGGAGGAGTTCAGGTAGAACACCAGAGATGGATCTTCATAAAAGCACGATGATGAAGAGGATTTTTATTTGGTTTCCAAGGTGAAGAAGGGGAAGGGGAAGAAATTCCATTCTAAATACAAGTCTAAAGGCAAGAAGCAGGACATGTCCAAGGTGAAGTGTTTTTATTGTCACGAACATGGGCATTTTTGTACTAATTGTTCACAAAAGATTAAGAACAAGAAATTTGCTAGAGCTACAGCTGGTGAGGCCCTTTCCTCACAATTTGAGCTTGAATTCTCCTTGGCTGCATGCATGGTGTCAAGTGCATTGGGATCGGTGTGGTATTTGGATAGTGGCACTTCCTTTCACATGACGGGAGACAAGGAACTTTTCAGTGACTTGGAGGAGAAAGATCTCCAGATTCATATTGAGATGGGTGACAACGGACGGTATAGTGTTATTAGGATTGGTATCATTACCTTTCATAGGGAGTCAGGTAAACAATTTCAATTAAAATATGTGATGCATGTACTAGGTCTAAAGAAAAATTTGGTCGCAGTCGCCATGTTGGGGGACAGAGGATATGACATTGTTTTTAGTGATGGAAAATATTTCCTGTGACAAAAAACAATGGGTTAAGCCAAGAGGATAGGGATTCGAGTTAAGAATCTCTAAAAGCTGGAGGTAGATGGCTGCACTGCCATGAGGGGCAAGGTATAAAAAGTGGTGAGTTCGGATGAGGGCGAATTATGGCACATGCGATTGGGCCATCTTCATCATGGAGCAATGACATTCATGCAACAAATATCTACTAGAATTCCAATGAGAACACTTTCTCATATATATTAGTGCTAGGGTTTCACCATGGGGAAGTATGTAAATTCGACCTTTCATGAGAGGGAGAACTGTGCTTCAGTGATCCTTGAGAGAGTTCACACAGACATGTGTGGGCCATTTTTGGTTGCTTCAACAACAAAACATAAGTACTATGTAATATTTGTTGATGAATTTTCTCATAAATGTTGGATATTATTCATGCAGAAGAAAGATCAAACATTCTCTAAGTTCAATTATTTTAAGGCATTGGTGGAGAAAGAGTCGGGGAAGAAAGTGAAGGATATTAGGAGCGCTAATGATGGAGAAAAAATCTCTAATGAATTCAAGAAATTCTACATCAAAGAAGGAATTTGAAGAGAACTCATAGCACCTCATAACCCACAGAAAAATGGGGTCGCAGAGAGGAATAGCAGAATGACCATGGGTGCATCACAAGCGATGTTGCATGATCAGGGCCTACCATTGCATTTGTGGGTGGAAGCATGCAAAACTGTGATTTATGTGCAAAACCTTTGTCCTCATAGATTAATTTGCATGAGTACGACTGAAGAATATTTCACTAATAAGATGTAATATTCCAAATCTAGAATAGCTAGCAAAGCATGAATGGAAAACACATTTTCTAGTATTTTCTTCTAAATAAATGAAAAATAGCACTTGGATCCCTTACATCTGAGTATCTAAGTCCTAAATCCAATAGGGTATCAAAAAATAATCCTTCTAGGTGGGTTAAACAGATCTCCCACACCTAGTTTCCTTGAAAAGATGCCCAAAAGAGGGACTGCAACAATATATAAACTCATTAATGGATATGCGACATCCAATAAGCTCATAGGACATGTTAGAAACACATAGCCATCAATTCAAGCTACATAAGAAAATTTTACTTCATTTTATGAGCCAAAGGTTGGGGAAAAGTAAAAATTTATGCCCTAAAATGGTTAATTTCAGAGAAGAGCGTAAAAATAAGGGCAAGTGATGGTGGGATATCGTAGCTTAGGTCATAAGAGACTTACATATCAAATTTCAGCCCAAAATAATGACTCTAGCTATGTTAAACAGATCTCCCACTCCCGATATGGCTTAAAAATGCCCAATCCCCATGACTTAATTACTGCAGAATTTACTGAAGCACAGGAAGTGTGATTTTATGAAGGTGATGGATGAAATATGGTATTGAAATCATAAAATCAGATCTATATCATGGTTCATTTAATGTACAGTGGATAAACAAAATATTTACAGAAATAATCCCTCAAGATTGAGGGGTTGCAACAACATGTTCAGATTGCAAAGCTTGGCAACGTTATTTTATGGGCTGAAGAAGCTGCATATTAAATTTCAGATCTAGAACATATATGTGTACAAAAATATAGATCTATATCAGATCTGTACAATAGATTAGTTCCTCTACAATTTCCCCTTGGGGTTTTAATCAAAACATGAGTGTACAGGAGTAGATCTGAGATCTAGAATTACAAGTCTGTAGCAATTTTTAGGAATTATACAGAAAATAAATACATAAGTAAATCAGATCTGAAACAAACATGGATTTTTTGGCCAATCCATGGATCACCACAGTGAAAGGGAGAATCCTATCACCGAAGATCTGTCCTCCAAATAGCAGTCAAAACACCCTGCAACTCTCCTCTTGTAGATAACATAGTATGGAAGGGAAAACTGCGCTATTAGCTTCAGTAGTGATTAGGCCTGATGCCTTGATCTGAAAATGTAGCTCTAATGATCCAATACAGTCTTCTAGGAGGTTAAAAGACACACTCACCGAGAAGAGGCACTAGATTTTCCTAGATCTGAATAGATCTAGCGTCCACTGCTGCAGCTTACAAAAACAATCAAACCCTCAACAGGATCTGAATTGTGGTTGGAATATGAAGCTTGTCCCAAGCCTGATAGTGGACAAGATAGAACAAGTCTCCTCCAAGAGCTACTCAAGAAAGGAGGTGGGATTCCCGACCAGGAACACCCAAGTGCTAAACAACACTATTCTCAGCTAAAAAACTAGAGAATGAGGGTTGTATAAAAAGAAAATACCTTCAGAAATATCAAATGATCAACCCCTCTCTTGGTGTCCTCATCCTTATTTTATAATTTGGGAGCCTTGCCAAACCCTAAACCATCTTCATGAATTAGCCTCATTCACATGAGTGGCTTCCAACATGGACTGCACTGTGCCTTTTGGAGAAAAATTGCACCTAGACAGTGTTGTTGATTTGGTCCTGTTGACCCAGTCAATTTTTCCAACTTCGTTCACGCTTAAGTGTGTTTATGAAAGTAGCTCAGATTTAACTTGTTTCACATTGAGAATTGATTTATTTTGATGTTTAGGAGTCATTATTGGTCCTCTTTTACAATTTTATTCATAAGTATGGAAAACAAAACAAAATTGAATATTCCTATTAGCTTGGGCTAATTAGGAATATTACAGTCCTCCCCCTTCAAAATGTTGCTTGTCCTCAAGCAACTGCAAGGTAGAGCAAAGTTTCTTCCTCCCTCTTCTTGTGGCCTCCTCAATGGATCCCACCATGGTTGAAAATGATAGCCAATGAATATGTCCCCCAGTGATTCCCTCCAAGTGTAAGATAATAGAGTGCACATCATGAGAAAATGGAAGGTACAAGTGGTGATCTCCTTGTTGCTCAATGGCCTCCTCAAGGTAGGAGTGATGACAACATGGGAATTCCTATTCCCAATGAGTGACTCCCTCACCCATGCAATCATCCAAATGAAATGAGCCATCCTAGGTATCTCATCAAAGAAAACTTCAACCCCGGAGCTATGCAATGTGTTGGGGTTGAATGGAGAGTTTAGATTTTCCCATTCAAATTGTTTCTCTCTCCATTTATGGTAATTATGGGGCTGTTTATGCCCTTGGGATGAAATGATATGGCTTCCAAGAATGTCCCAAGCTACCCCATCAAACAATTCAACCATGAAGTGCCTCCTCCAAGAACTCAAGTTCTTCAAATGGCTCACCCCATGTGAAGAAAAGAGATGTGATGTGGCAATCATGGTTTGCCCACTGATCCTCATGTGACATACAACATGAATATTAGGGAGAATTATACTCCCAATGGGCATCTCCATCTCAAATCCCACTCTCCAAACATAGCTTCTCAAAAACATAGAAACATCAGCAATATATGGAAGAAAAAACAATTGGAAACAAGTTGTCACATGACAACCGGAAAGTGGATCATAGTTCCTCTCATGGAACCAGGGAATGCATTCTTTTCCTGCATCAAAACAAACAATAACAAGTTCTTTTCCAGCCACTTGTTTGTTGCTGCATGTAGTAGCTTCTCCTTGAGACTAGAAGATCTATTCAAGAAGATCTTGCCATAGGAATAGATGACCACATCATCCTCCATGTATCTATCATCTCCATCCGGGTCATCAAGAATCATGCATGCACCGAGATCCTTGGAGTACTCTACCAAAAGTTGAGACCTCCAATAGGGATCAATCCTCCTAAGAGACAACACTGGTGATTTAGCATATGAAGCTATCCTCATGCTGTTGCCTGCTACTTTGACATTCCCCATGCCAAATTCTTCCTCCAAACTCTTCACCTCTCCAAAATCCAAGAGTGGTGAATAAAAAGACAATATCTCTCTCATAAACTCTAGATCTGGTGACCTCCCAGGTGGAATGCCTCCATATAGTGAGACATCAAAATCTGAAGTGGATTGTAGATATGAGTGGACTGAATTGTCCCTCTCTTCACTGCGCAGTGCAGTCCCCTCCTTATGTGCAGAAACCTCCCGAAATAGATAAGGGTGAATGCTCATCATCCCTTGATGCTCATCCTCCTCCTCTTCTTCCATGTATGAGAATGCCTCATCCTCAATGAGAGACCCTTGTTCTTGGTCATCCATTGAAGGAGAAGACTCCATGTCTTCAAAAATAGAAGAGGGCTCTTCAAGAAATGGGGATATTTCCCTTGGAAAACTGTCATAGATGTTTCTATCCCCTCAAAAAATATTGAGTGGAGTTGGTTCAATAGGTCTCCCCAACTCATGCAAAGTGTTTGAATTTTTTTTTTTAACAAATGATGGTTCACCATGTTCTTTATCAAATCTCCTCATCAATTCTTTAATGAACTCAACATAAGTTTTTACATTTTCATGAAAAAATGAAGTAGAATCATTAAACCACCAATCATGGGCCATAACTTTGAGGTGCATTGGTGCTACACTGATGGCCTCCTTCTCTGAAACTTGGTGTAGCTGAAAATAGGAATCTAGTTCTTCTACCCAAGCTTTTGTTGTGCACTCTGTTGATCCATCAAAGTGAGATAAGAAGATTCTACCTCTCTTACTTCTTTTGGGGCTACTGGATCTTGCCTCCTTGATTTTTCAAAACCCTTGGAAGTCTAAGTGCTCTCTGAATCTCCATGATTGAGATTCATACTCTTGAAGAAATTCACTCAAGGTCTCCTCCCTTGGTGCACCTTCTTCCTCCAGTCTTCTTGCAGTCAATGTGGGAAATAGACTGCGCTATGGATCTGCATGTGTGGTTGAATGCTCACACCCATTATGTGAATAGATAGGGATTGTTTCAAACACTTCTAGAAATCTACTACACTCCTCCCCTTCTATCTCCTTGAGATCTTCTTTAATACCTTCCAAGGTTTGGAAAAGAAGCAGGGAGTTCCTCCTTCTCCTCTTTCTCTCAACAAGAAAGTAAGCATGTCATAGTGTTGTAGATCAGATTATGTGGCTGAATGCTCACACACAGCATAATAATTATTGGGGATTTATTCATGAGAAGAACTCCTTGAGGGATTTTCATGTCTCCCCCTCCTCATTCCCCCGATTTCTTCCTTCAATTCGTGCATGGCTTAAGAGAGAGTGTTAGAAAAAATCTTCTCTTCCAATCGTTTCAAGTAAAGGGGTTTCACCCTTCTTCTCTTTTTCCTCTATGTAATATTTCTTCTATCTTCTTATTTATTCTTCTGATGGCTAGATCTCACAGGCTGAGCCAGATATCAGGCTCTGATACCACTGTAATATTCCAAATCTAGAATAGCTAGCAAGGCATGACTAGAAAACACATTTTTCCAGTAGTGGCTGCTATAGAAATGAAAAAAAGCACTTGGATCCCTTATATATGAGTATCTAAGTCCTAAATCCAAAAGGGTATCAAAAATGAATCCTTCTACGTGGGTTAAACAGATCTCCCACACCTAGTTTCCTTGAAAAGATGCCCAAAAGAGGGACTGCAGCAATATATAAACTCAGTAATGGATATGTAGCATAAAATAAGCTCATAAGACATGTTATAAACACATATCCATCAATCCAAGCTACATCAACAAACTGTACTTCATTTTATGAGCCAAAGGTTGGGGAAAAGTAGAAATTTATGCCCTAAAATGGTTAATTTTAGAGATGAGCGTAAAAATAAGGGCAAGTGATGGTGGGATATCGTATCTTAGGTCATAAGAGACTTATATATCAAGTTTCAGCCCAAAAAAATGACTCTAGCTATGTTAAATATATTTCCCACTCTCGATATGGCTTAAAAATGCCCAATCCCCGTGACTTAATTATTGCAGAATTTACTGAAGCACAAGAAAAATGATTTTCTAAAGGTGATGGATGAAATATGGTATGGAAATCATAAAATCATATCTATAGCATGGTTCATAAAATGTACAGTGGATAAACAGAAGATTTATAGAAAGAATCCCTCAAGATTGAGGGGCTGCAACAACATATTGAGATTGCAAAGCTTGACAGCATTATTTTATGGGCCGCAGCAACTGTATATTAAATTTCAGATATAGAATAGATCTGTGTACAAAAATATGGATCTATATCAGATCTGTACACTAGATGAGTTCCTCTACAATTTCCCCTTGGGGTTTTGATCAAAACATGAGTGTATAGGAGTAGATTTGAGATCTAGAATTACAAGTCTACAGCAATATTCAGGAATTATGCAGTAAATAAATACATAAGTAAATCAGATCTGATAAAAACATGGATTGGTTGGCCAATCCATGGATCACCACAGTGAAAGGGAGAATCTTATCACTGAAGATCTCTCCTCCAAATAATAGTCAAAACATCCTGCAACTCTCCTCTTGTAGATAATGCAATATGGAAGGGAGAAGTGCACTGTTAGCTTCAGTAGTGATTATCCTGATGCCTTAATCTGAAAATGCAACTCTGATGATCCAATACACTTTTCCAGGAGGTTAAAAGACACACTCACTTAGAAGAGGCACTAGATTTGCCTAGATATGAATAGATCTAGCTTCCACTACTGCATCTTACAAAAAAAATCAAACCCTCAACAAGATCTAAATTGTGGTTGGAAGATGAAGCTTGGACCAAGCCTGATAGTGAACAAGATAGAACAAGTCTCCTCCAAGAGCTACTCAAGAAAGGAGGTAGGATTCCCGACCAGGAACACCCAAGTGCTAAACATCACTTTTCTCAGCTAAACAGCTAGAGAATGAGGGTTGTCTAAATAGAAAATACCTTCAGCAATATCAAATGATCAACCCCTCTCTTGGTGGCCTCATCCTTCTTTTATAATGTGGGAGCCTTGCCAAAGCCTAAACCATCTTGATGAATTAGCCTCATTCACATGAGTGGCTTCCAAAATGGACTGTGTTGTGCCTTTTGGAGATACATTGCACCTAGACAGCGCTGTTGATTTAGTCCTGTTAACCCAGTCAATTGTTCCAGCCTCGTTCACACTTAACTGTGTTTATCAAAGTAGCTCAGATTTAGCTTGTTTCACAATGAGCATTGATTTATTTTGATGTTTAGGAGTCATTATTGGTCCTCCTTTACAATTTTATTCATAAATATGAAGAAAAAAACAAAATTGAATATTAATATTAGCTTGGGCTAATTAGGAATATTACAAGAAACCAGATGTTTCACATTTTAAGATGTTTGGCTCATCTGTTTATGTGCATGTGACCAAGGACACCAGGAAGAAGTTGGAGCTGACTGTTGAAGTTGGGATTTTTGTTGGGTACACAGAAACACCACATAATTTTTGTGTGTATTTTCCAAACAATAGAATGACTGTTGTGCTACAAGATATAAAATTTGATGCAGGAAAGCCATGCAGTTGTCGCTTGAGAGGGAGCTAGACTTGCATGCAGAGGAGGAACTGTTGGTTCCCTAAGATGAGTCTCTAGATGTGGACCAGCCACAGGAGGAGGCTCTTGGAGTGGAGGAAGCCACTCATGCATAGAAATCCATTAGAAATGGAATTAGGGGCACCACGGAAGCTAATAGTTGAGACTTGATGCTGTAGAGAATGTAGGAGCCCCTACTTCACAACGCAGATAGAGACAGTCTCCTAATCGATTTACTAGATACATGGCTCTCATGAGAAAATGTATCGTGAAATAACCATATTCCTTTTAGGTAGTGAAGCAGACTATTTGGGTTGATGCAATGGTGGAGGAGTATGACTCCATTGTCAAAAACAATGTTTGGGAAATTGTTCCAAGACCGGTTGATAAATCAGTGGTAGGTTCAAGATGGATCTACAAGGTAGAGCATGATGCTGATGGGAGTGTGGAGAAATACAAGGACATATTTGTGGCTCGGGGCTTCTCACAGATCGAGGGGATAGATTATGATGAGACCTTTGCACCTATATCAAGGTACTCTTCCATAAGGACCATCCATGCACTCTCAGCATAGCTGGGCTGGCGCATTCATCAGATGGATGTGAAAACTATGTTTCTCAATGGGATCATTGAGGAAGAGGTGCATATAGAGCAGCCTGAAGGTTTTGAGATCTTCAGTAGTGAGTCACATGTGTGCCGAATCAAAATAGCATTGTATGGGCTGAAGAAAGCACCCCGTGCTTGGTACACTCAGATAGATAGCGATTTCAGCAGACTGGGCTTCACCAAAAGTGAAGAAAATGAAAACATGTACCAAATTGTGGTGGAGGGTAAGATTTTAATCATTTTTCTTTATGTTGATGATTTAATATTGTCTGGTGATGAGTAACTGATACACTCATGCAAGGAGGATATTTCAAGGGAGTTCAAAATGAAGAATTTGGGCCTCCTTCATTATTTCCTTGGATTGGAAATATGGCAGCGAGATGGTGAAAATTTTGTGTCTCAAGGCAAGTATGTAAATGAGATACATGGTTATTTTAAAATGGAGAGGCTACAAACCAATGGATACTCCTCTTCCAGGAAACTAGAGGAAAGAGGATGCTCCTTCTAGAGAGGTAGTGGATGCTACTATCTATCGACAGTTAGTGTGATCGCTAATGTATTGAGTGAATATGAGATTGGACATTTGCTATGCGGTTAAACAAATTATTCAAACTATGGCTAAGCCAACCAAACTCTTTTGAAAGTCAGGGAAACATGTCTTGAGATACCTGAGGGGCACATCAGAGTATGTTCTATGGTACAAACAGATGGATGGAGTGAAGTTGCATGGCTTCATGGATGCAGATTGTGCTGGAAGTCCAACGGACAGAGAGAAAACATTAGGGGGGATCTTTAGCATTGGATCTATAGTTTTTTCCTGGTACAACAGGAGGTAGAGATCCGTGGCACTAAGTTCAGCGGAACTGGAATACATGGTGTTGAGTCAAGATGCATGTGAGGCTATATGGATGAGAAAGATCTTGGTTGGTTTATTTGGTTCTCATATGGATCCACTGGTGATTCATTGTGATAATCATAGTTGTATTAAACTCTCGATTAAACCTGTGTTTCATGATATATCCAAGCATATAGATATCTGGTACCATCATCTCAGAGTTTGTGTGTAGAGGAGAATTATGTTTCTTCAGTACATTCCCATGGAAGATCAGGATGCAGATATTTTGATGAAGGCGCTCATGAGGAGAAAATTATAATACCATAGAGATAGGATGGAGGTGCAGGATAATCCATTTCTTGTCGAGAGGGAGTGTTGAGATTCAACAAGAAATTTGGGTCCTAGTGAAAATTAAGCACCTACAGTAGGATGGGGCCCTCAGGTTATTTTTAGGTGTATGTCAATTTATAGATGTATGTGCATATCTATTTATAGATGCATGCCTAGCTTTATTATCCCTTAATATAGATGGAAATTAAACTGTAATCTATTCTCAATGTGGAATTGGAAATAGGTAATTGAAGTGGAAAATCAGTTAGCTAAGTGAATTTCGAGTTAAGAGGTTGGTTGGTGGGACATACAGGTTGAATTTATTTGTAACTGAGTGATTAGAGTTGTGACAGAGTTGGAAGTGCAGTGGTGCATCAGTTGTGTAAGTTGTAAGTAGTTTAACTCAGTTAAGTGAGTTAAACTAAGTTGTGGTAGTTGTAAGTGAAGATACACTAGTGAGAGATCAAGTGAATTAATTATTAATTAATTCACAATCAGTGGTCTCACAAGCAACTCAAGATTTACTATTCTTAACTGCATGCATGTCAAATCCATCGGAGACCCAGTTGAGTTCTAGGTGAAATGGAATTAAACTATCACTTGTGACATTATCCACTTGCACCAATGCAAGCACACACACATTATATTTTCCCATGAGTATTGCGCAGTCAAGGAAGGCAAGAAGGCATCAATTTAGGGATTGCTTTCAACAAGGATTGCGTAGTGGAGATAGGTTGTCTAGAGACAGTAAATTGAGCAAGTGATTTTCCAATTTTGGTATGACAGTGTGACATAATTAGCTTATGTAATGAGAGCTATTGTGATTGGAGTTTTTTATGTAATTGTTTCATGATCCATGATATAGTATAAAATAGAAGATAGTTGTTGGCAATATGATGTAATGTGTTTTCCTTGATGGAAACCTACTTGATAAAGTTGTCCTTGATGGAAACTTACTTGATGAGCTGCCTCTGATAAGCAACCTATGTGTTAAAGATGTAAGAATGATGTAGCTACATATTAGTTCAGATGTGACAGAGAAAATAATTCCAGTAAGTGCCAGAGAAATAATAAATATAATATGTCTCAATGTATACGCTAATTTTGTGAAGGCAACCCCCGTATACATTCAGGGTTAGCATATACACATTTTTTATGAATATAAGTTGCATATACACATGGAAATGAACGCTCCAAGTCACATATGCCTTTTGCACTCTAAACTTGTAATACCAAGAAGCATTACCATGGTATTAGCCCACAATATTGAGCATTGTATTGTCTATTTGATTCTGTCCAAGAATACCATCAGCAGTTGAGTGGTTTTGACTCATGGTATTGGTAAAAGCTAAATCTATATAAGGAGAAGAAGATCATAGTGCTATGTGTGCATGTGTAAGGTTTTTTGATGAATAAATTTCTCTAAGGAATATCTGCATGGATGAACTCTGTTCTTAACTGATAGATCTAAATCTATGATGCACCCATGGATATGATGATGGTTCAAGGTCTCTAGATCTAAAGATGATGAATCTCTAGTTTGATCTACTGAAGAAATGATGAAGAACTGGCATAAGTATGCTGAAGAAAATGAATAAATCTGGGTAAGTTTTATAGATTTGGCCTGTTCTGCAAAATATAAATTTACAGATCTATACGCTAGTTTATTTTAGTAAAAGTGCATATATATGCAGGTTCTCTTTATTAAAAGAGCGTATGGAAATTAGGGTTTTCTGAAGAATACACATAAGTATACACAGGTTGGTGTGCAGAAAAGCACATATGTACGCAGCTTCACTGAAGCAAAGTAGCGTATGCTATTTGAATTAATGATTTTTCATGGTTGAGTTTGTATCTACCTATCTATTCTGAAGTCTGGGTTATTCCTGAAGTTCTGGTTACAGTGTTTTCACTGTTCTAATTAAAGTATTGGACAAAGTTTATGATTGATGATAAAGGGTCGTGTTGATGTTGTTTGATCCAATGCAAAAATTGATGAAACGTGGTCTGCAGTGGGTCTGGGGGTTGAAGCCTTCAGTATGGAAGTAGAAGCTTCCTACCAGTAGAAGCTGGTGTTATTTTCATGGGGTTGAAGCTCCCTTCCAGAAGTGGCTAGTAAATGAGATCACGTGGTTGGAGCTCCCTTCTAGTAGAAGCTAGTAATCGAGTGAAGGTTGCAGCCTTTTGCAGGTAGAATCCTGTGTACTGATATGAGTCTGCATTAGTACAATGTTGTAAACAGTTTTCCATATAATAAATATTGAAGACAGAGACGAAAACAACGGTGGTTTTCTCCCAAATTGGGTTTCCACCTTAAATACTGGTGTTCATGTGTGTTCCACTTGTGTGATATTTTATACTATTGTTACTGCACATATTTCCTATTTATCTAACCTGATGCATAACTAGTAAATCTGTTTTAAATTATGTTTCTGTGATACTTTATAAACTAGAAATTTATATCAGTATAAGCGAGTTTCTTTCAACATATCCATGTGTATAGGCGAGTTCAGTTCATAAAAGCCACGTATGCAATTCTGCAAAAGAAAAAGTTAAAGTCAAGATGTATGAGCTCTAAATACCGATTCACCCCCCCTCTCATTATTTTTCCCAACAATTGGTATCAGAGCAGGTCCTTTTGAAGAAGCTTAACTGCTAGAAGGAAGATCAGCCAAGATGAGCAATCAAGATGAGACAGTATCTATCAGGCCTCCACTTTTCAACGAAAACAATTTAATCTTCTGGAAAACATGGACAAGATCCTATCTTCTATCTCTTGGAGCAGATGTATGGGCTATTATTGAAGGAGTTTATAAATATCCAACCTCAGTTCCAACAGATGGAATGACAAGAAAGAGCTATGAAACAAATTCAAAGGCGGTCAATGCACTATTGGGGAGTCTCACTGAATTAGAATTTGTCAAGGTCATGAAGTTGAATATAGCAAAGGAAATATGGGAAAAAATCATTCTAAGCTATGAAGGTGATACAAAGGTAAAAAGTGCTAAACTCCAAACTATCAGAATTCAATATGAAAATCGAAGGATGCATAATGAGGAGAGAATTGCTTGTTTATTTTTACATCTAGATGATATTTTAAATCATATGATAAAATTGGGTGAAACCATAACTGACACTACTCTGGTTGAAAAAGTTTTAAGATCTATAACTTCAAAATTTTAGTCAAAAGTGACTGTTATTGAAGAGAAACAGGATCTTGAAAGTCTTACTATTTTCTAACTTCATGGGATTCTAACTACATGTGAAATGAGAAAAGGAGGATCTTCTGAAGTCAAAGAAGCCTTCTTTAGAGCCTCTAAAAAAGGAAAAGAAGTACAAGAAACAGAAGGATCAGGGTATATTTCAAAAGAAGATGAGGTAAATTTTGTAAAGAAGCTCCAACTTGGCACTGGAAGGTTCAGAGGTAAGCTTCCTTTCAAATGTTTTTCTTGTGGAAAAGTTGGTCATTATGTTGCTAAGTATCCTCATAAAGAAACACATGGAAAAGGAAAAGAAGTAGCAAGAAGAAATAAGAATCGATTTAGCACTAGAAAATGTTATTATACTCATGAAGATAGTGATGGGTTATCAAATAGTGAGGAAGAATCTGATCAAGATCTTAGACTTCTCATGGCATTTGAAAAAGAGTCTAGAGAAGAAAAGGATACTTTTATGGATGCTCTAGAAGACAATGATTTTCTTGAAGAAATCAATCAGCTCAAAATGTGTTTGGAAGAAAAAAAAATATCCATAGAAACTCTAAAAAATCAGCTTGAAGAAAAGGAGAAACACAATGAGAAATTAGGATGTGAAGTAGTAAGTCTAAGAAAAGAAATTGAGAAAGTAAAGACTTTGAATCTTAGATTTGCTAAAGGATCTGAAACCTTAGATGAAATTATCAAGGCACAACATTCTCCTCTTATAAAGACAGGTCTTGGATATGTTAGAGAATCTTCTTAGTCTTCAGCACCAAACTATCTAAAAGCAGCTATAGCCAGCGTACAACATTCTGCCACTCAGCAAGGAAACAAAGAATCTTTATAGGTAAATCATGACCACCTCATTACAAATAACACTAATAGGAATACCTTTCAGATAAATACCAACCAATAGGTAAACACAAATAGAAGGTTCAATGATCGCAGAAATTTCTTCTTCAATGGACAATGTTTCTCATGTCATAATTTTGATCATAAAGTTGTTCAATGTGTTTCATACAAAACCATCATGACTAGAGAAGAAAGAAAGAAAATTATTGATACTGGAATAAATAATAATACATATAATAACTTTTCTCCTCTTCAAAATGAAATTGAATGTGTTTATTGCAATAACTTTGGTCATGAAGAATCTGAATGCAAGAGAAAACTTCAGCCAAAAGAGCATATACCATCAACTTCCAAAGTATCGAGAAAGAAGGAATTACAGGTTGAGAACTATGGCATAGATTTATTTGCAGAAGGAGAAGAAAATCAATGGTACATTGATAATGGATGCTCAAAACACATGACAGGTGACAGAAATAAACTTCTTGCATACAATGCTCTAGAAAGAGAAAAAAATGTTACTTTTGGAAATGATACTCCTGCTTTCATTAAGGGAAAAGGTTCTGTTTTTCTAAAAGAAAAGGTGAAGGCTAACAATGTTATGTATGTGGATGGATTAAAGCATAACCTGTTAAGTGGAAGTCAAATGTGTGATCAAGGAACTGAAGTTGTGTTTAGCTCAAAAGAATGTGAGGTACGTGATCTGGATACCAATCATAAAATGAAATAGAACACCAAGCAATTTTTATGTATTAAAAAGATGTAAATAACAATGCTACTTGGGTAATCTTCAGAAAATTGGTTATGGCATAGAAGATTGGGGCATTTGAGCTTCTCTCAAATCAAAAAATCTAGCAGACTCAAAGTTGTTTGTGATCTTCCCAATATTACTCTGCCTGAAAGTACCATATGCAAATCTTGCCAATTCGGTAAGAAAACTAGAGTGCAATTTAATTTCAAGGAAGGATCGGCAAGCAAGCCCCTTGAACTCATTCATACTGATATACGTGGACCCATGAGAAAAAGTTCACCCCATGGAGAACAATATTATATTCTGTTTATTGATGATTTCTCTAGAATGTGTTGGATTGGGTTGCTAAAGCACAAAGATGAAGCATTCGAAAATTTTCATTGAAAAGAATTGGTTGAAAATGAATTAAATCTAAAAATCAAGTGTCTTAGATCTGATCGTGGAGGTGAATATATATCAGATGAATTCTTTGATTTTTGTGAACAACATGGCATAAAAAGACAGTTTTATGTAGCTGGTACCCCACAACAAAATGGAGTAGCAAAAAGAATGAATAGAATAGTTCAAGAGATGGCTCGGGCTATGCTTGATGATTCAGGAACACCTGACACATTTTGGGGAGAAGTAGCACATACTACGGTAAATATTCTTAACAAAGCACATGTTCATGTAAACAGTGATAAAACTCCATATGAGCTCTGATATGGTAATCTTCCCACTGTAAAGCATTTTAAAGTTTTTGGAAGAAATTTTTTTATCAAGAACAATCATGAAAATCTTGGCAAGTTTGAACCTAGAGCTGATGAAGTAATATTTCTTGGCCACTCTTCTAGAAGTAAAGCATATAAATGTTACAATAAAATACTTCAGAAGATTGTTGAATGCATTGACGTTGTAATTGATGAATCCATCTTAGCTCCAAAAGGGGAAATTCAAACAACAAATGAAGATGATGATGATGTATATCTTCCTACATCTAATAGAGATACTATAGAAGGTGAACCAAATGAAGCAGAAGCAGAAGATCTATCTGAAAAGGCTCCATTCAGGTATGTTCAAAAGAATCATCTAGAATCTCAATTTTTGGGAGAAAAGGGATTAGGTGTCCAAACAAGAAGAACTCTTGTAGGGTCTACTAGCTATCTAGCATTTTTATCCACTACTGAACCATATAATGTCAATCAAGCTAGCAAATATGAATGTTGGATTCAACCCATAAATGAAGAACTTGATCAAATTGAAGAGAATCATACTTGGGAACTAGTTCCAAGACCTCATGATAAAAATGTTATTGAAACAAAATGGATATTCAAGAACAAGTTAAATGAAAATGGAGATGTTATTAGAAACAAGGCTAGACTTGTTTGTAAAGGGTATGCTCAACAAAAAGGTGTAGACTTTGAAGAAACATTTGCTCCTGTAGATAGACTTGAAGTCATCAGAATGTTTCTTGCTTTTTCAAGCTTTCAACAAATCAAAGTTTATCAAATGGATGTTAAATCTATTTTCTTCAATGGCGATCTAGAAGAAGAAGTTTATATAGAACAACCAAAAGGATTCATTTTGGGCAATGATGAAAAACTTGTTTGTAAACTTAAAAAGGCTTTATATGGTTTCAAACAAGCTCCAAGGGCATGATATCTTGAAAATTATCGTCATAAACAAGGTTTTTCAAAAGGATCTGCTGATAGCAACTTATACATAAAAACTGAAAATGATAAAATATTGATTGTGATTGTATATGTTGATGAAATCATTTTTGGAAGTAATGAAGAGTCCATGAGTCAGAAATTTTCTTCTATTATGCAGCAAGAATTTGAAATGTCTTTACTTGGGGAACTAACATTATTTCTTGGCTTACAAGTGAAACAAGCAACAAATGGTATATTATTATCACAAGAAAAATATCTTAAGCAAATTTTGAAGAAGTATGGGATGGAAGATTGCAAACTTGTAGGTACACCAATGATAACTGGGTGTAACCTTAGTTTTCATGATGATTCTTCCACGGTGAATAAACCAGAATACAGATCCATGATTGGAAGTCTTCTTTATCTCACAAGAAAAATACCAGACATTATGCATGCAGTTGAGATTGTTGGACGATTCCAAGCTAATCCAAAAGAGTCTCACCTTCAGGCTATCAAAAGAATATTCAAATATCTACAAGGAAATCAAAACTTTGGACTATGGTATCCAACGAATGCTGATCTCACTCTTCATGCTTACACAGATGCAGATTGGGATGGAAATGTTGATGATCAGAAGACAACTAGCGGTGGTGCATTCTATATGGGGCCCCGATTAGTATCTTGGTTCAGCAAGAAGCAAAGCTCTATTGCCTTATCTACAGCAGAAGCAGAATATGTGGCTGCCGCATCATGTTGCACACAAATTCTTTGGATGATACAGACTTTACAAGACATTCAAATCAAATGTTCACCTCCCATATCCATTATGTGTGATAATACAAGTGCCATCAGTATCTCAAATAATCCTGTTATGCCTTCCAAAACCAAGCACATTCCTATCAAGTATCACTTCTTATGTGAACAAGTGCTTGAACAAAAGGTGAAATTGGAATATGTTCCCTCCAAAGACCAAGTTGTTGATATATTTACTAAACCTCTTCCCAGGGAAGCATTCGAATATCTCAGAAAAAAGTTGGGAGTTGTCTTTGCCACTTAGAAGAACATATCTGCTTAAATTCAAAAGATTAAATTGGATACGTGGATTTAATAAAGGATGGTCATGTATATACGCGAGTTTATATACAGAAAAATACGTATGGGTTTTTTCTCGCACAATTTTCTGGGTCAGCATTTTCAGAACAGTTGTGGCGTTGTTGGGTATATCTGGTGATGTTATAGTTCTTACATTAATGTTTCAATCTCTAATATTTTTGATGAAGATGCCTTGATAATTTGTTGTTGAAAGTGTTCAGGGTGCGCAAGCTAAGGGGGAGCATTTGACCTATGGGAAAGGATAAATTATTGGCATTCTAAATGTTTGTTGTGGTCTGATCTCATGATTGAGATTCATTGGTCTTGTTTATAAAAATTCATTTGATAAAAAGGTCATCTTGAGACCTATGATGTAAATTGTTATATTCAGTCATGTAAGGACTTGTTCAAATTTGTAAACCCACTTGGTTGGGTAGTTGATTCAAATATGTAATTCCACTTGGTTGGATCATTGATGTAAGTATGAGTCCCTGGTGATAGGAATGGTCATACTTGGTTGAGTTATAGAGTTATGTACTTCATTGAAAAATCTGTCTCAATATTTAGCATGAACTCAGGGGGAGCATGGTAAGTTCAGTGCACTTCAGATCTATAGAGCTCATCTTTCTACAAGGGAAAAGAAAACTTGTTTTGTTTTGATCCGCTCTTTTGCCTTTGACGTCAAAGGGGGAGAGTATCATGATGTTTGAATAATGGTTATGATTAATGTATCTATTTTTTGTGGTGATCAAACACCATCATGGTTGCCATCAAGTCCAAAGGGGAAGATTGTTGGCAATATGATGTAATGTATTGTCCTTGATGGCAACCTACTTGATGAAGTTATCCTTGATGGAAACTTACTTGATGATTTTCCTATGATAAGAAACATACGTGTTAAAGATGTAAGAATGATGTAGCTATAGATTAGTTCAGATGTGACAGAGAATATAATTCTAGTAAGTTCCAGAGAAATAATAAATATAATATGTCTCAATGTATACGCTACTTTTGTGAAGGAAAATTGCGTATGGATGCAATGTATATGCTACTTTTGTGAAGGCAACCTACGTATACATTCAGGGTTAGCATATACGCAGTTTTTATGAAGAGAATTTGCGTATACACGCGGAAATGAATGCTCCAAGTCGCATATGCCTCTTGTGCTCTAAAATTATAATACGAAGAGGCATTACCATGGTATTAGCCCACAATATTAAGCGTTGTATTGTCTATTTAATTCCGTCCAAGAATACCATCAACAATTGAGTGGTTTTGACTCATGGTATTAGTAAAAGCTAAATCTATATAATGGGAAGAAGAAGATAGTGCTATGTGTGCATGTGTAAGGGTTGTTGATGAATAAATTTCTCTAAGGAATATCTGCATGGATGAACTCTACTCTTAATTGATAGATCTGAATCTATGATGCACCCATGGACATGATGATGGTTCAAGGTCTCTAGATCTAAAGATGATGAATCCCTGGTTTGATATACTGAACAAATGATGAAGAACTGGCGCAAGTCTGTTGAAGAAAATGAATAAATTTGGTTAAGTTTTATAGATCTGGCATGTTCTACAAAATATAAATTTACAGATCTATACGATATTTTCTTTCAGTAAAAGTGCATATATACGCGGGTTCGCTTCATTAAAAGCACGTATGGTAGTTAGAGTTTTCTAAAGAATACTCAGAAGTATACACAGGTTGGTGTGTAGAAAAGCATGTATGTACGTGGCTTCAGTGAAGCAAAGTAGCATATGCTATTTGAATTAATGACTGTTCAGGGTTGAGTTTGTATCTGCATATATATTCTGAAGTCTAGGTTATTCCTGAAGTTCTGGTTACAATGGTTTCACTGTTCTAATTAAAGTATTGGACAAAGTTTATGATTGATGATAAAGGGTTGTGTTTATGCTGTTTGAACCAGTGTGAAAATTGATGAAACGTGGTCTGCAGTGGGTCTAAGGGTTGAAGCCTTTAGTATGGAAGTAGAAGCTTCCTCCTAGTAGAAGCTGGTGCTATGTTTAGGGGGTTGAAGCTCCCTTATGGGAGTGGCTGGTAAACGAGATCAGGGGGTTGGAGATCCCTTCCAGTAGCAGCTGGTAAATGAGTGAAGGTTGCAGCCTTTTACAGGTAGAATCCTACATACTAATATGAGTCTGCATCAACACAATGTTGTAAATAGTTTTCCATATAATAAATATTCAAGATAGAGATGACAGTAGCGGTGGTTTTCTCCGGAATTTGGTTTCCACCTTAAATAATGGTTTTCATGTGTGTTCCACTTGTGTGATGTTTTATTCTACTGTTACTGCACATATTTCTTGTTTATCTAACCTGATGCATAACTGGTAAATCTATTTTAAAGCATGTTTCTGTGATACTTTATAAACTAGAAATTTATATCAGTATACGCGAGTTTCTTTCAGCATATCAACATGTATACATGAGTTCAGTTCATAAAAACCGCGTATGCAATTCTGCAAAAGAAAAATTAAAATTGAAGATGTATGAGCTCTAAATACTGATTCACCCCCCCTCTTAGTATTTTTCCCAACAATAGTGGGGTTTTTAGTTGTAAGCTTTCCCTAGGAGATTATCGATGTTGTGTGTGATTGATCTTTCTTCATAATATTGTAACTAATGATTGTTTTTTTAATTCCGCAAATATTTGTAGAAGCGACTCAGTATTTAAATTTAGCATATTGTTACATCGGGTGAATCCAAGATATACATGCATATTGTATAATTTCTACAATGCAGTGTGGAATTATCATGGTGTAGGCTAAGCTGAGTAGAAATTTTAGTCATCATAATGTTTCGAAAGTGGTTACCATGATCCATAAAGATGGTGTCAAGGACACGGAACCTAGAAATCACATGATTGAATATGAAAATAGCTGCAATTTTTCCATCAGTCTTAAATGTAGGCATCACCTTGGCCCATTTGGTAAAAAAATCTATAGTGAGAATAATATACCCATGCCCCCTGGCCGAGTGAGGCTTACATGTAGTGAAATATATACCCCATTTTTCAAATGGAACGAAAACTATGATTGGGTGAACAAGAGCAGGAGGTGCACACATATTTCAATAAAAAAATTGACAATTGTGACATTTTCTAACTACAACGATACAATATTTGAAGAGTGACGACCAGAATTATCCAAAGCACAATATCATTTGGATTATGGAAAACCTACACATATGACCACCACATGCTCTAGAATGGAAGTCATTTAAAACCATTTCGACTTCTTCATGAGTTAAAAAATGTTGAAAGACATAATCAACACCAGGACGGTAAAGAGTGTCACCATCAATATTGTATTGCTGGGATTGATATCAAATCATAGGTTGATCAGAGCGTGAAATTTTAGGTCAAAAGGTTTGGGTTTGAAGATATATAGTGATATTTCCATACCAAGGATCCAATGTGCTAATCATAAATAGAGATTCATCAGGAATATGTTCTTCTGCCATATTTTGAGATTCAGTGTGGGGAAAATCACACATAAGCTCAACAAAGACTAGTTATTTCTTGGATTTCAATTTTTTAAATTCCAAATAAAATTATTGTAGGATAACTATCCACTTTGAGTATTTTCCCCCGAGAATATGTTTCTTCAAAATGTACATCATAGGGTTGCATTTAGATATCATGGTTGTTTTGCGTAACAATAAGTAGTGACGGAATATTTGGACAACTTGAAGGGTTGCCAAGGCCAGTTTCTCCACATGTGTATACTTGATATCTATCGGTGTAAGGTTATGACTTAAGTAATAAATAAAATTTTCATTGTTGGGTTCATCCTTTTGAACTAATATCATTCCAATGGTGGAATGGGACACAACTAAATACAAAAATTAATCTCGGTGATAACCAGGTGGACGCAATAACGATGTGTGGGTCAACATAGTTTAAGTGCATCGAAAGCTTTATCGAAAAATCTCATCCCAAGTAAAAGGAACATCCTATTTTAATAACTGAGTGAAACCTTTATTTAACTCCGCATATTTAGGGATAAGACGATGTATAATTTTTTCTTTCCCTTCAAAACTCTAGAGTTGGCTAACAGTAGAAAGAGGAGGTAAATTGACAATAGCCTTAACTTGCAAAGGTTCAACACGAATGACTTCTTTATAAAAAATGAAACCAAGCAATCATCCCGATTTTACACAAAATACACATTTGTGTGGATTCAAAAAAATATTGTAATGCCTACATTCCATAAAAATGACATGTAAATGTGTAGGATCATCTTGCCTATGCATAGAATGAGAACATAAATCATCCATGTAGGGTTGCATAATATGTTTGATGTCGTGAAATGTGTGAGACATAACTTGTTGAAAAGTGGCACCAACATTTTTCAACCCAAAAGGTAATTTAAAATATGAAAATTCCCCCCATGGACAAACAAATGTTGTTTTGGTTGATTGGCAGGGTGTATGTTTATTTGATTGTAACCAAAAAATCCATCTATAAATGAAAATATTTCGTTTTTGGCACAATCATCAATAATTTGGTCAATGTTAGGGGTGGGATAATTGTCTTTGGGACAAGCTTTATTAACATCCCTATAATCGACACATACTTTGATAGTTCCTTTTTCTTCATCACTGGAACTATGTTGGATACCCAATCCAAAGATGGAATTGAAAAATGAATGATGAGCGAAGTAGTTTTTCAACTTAAGCTCTAATAGCAGCAGCTTTTCACGAATGTATTTGACATAATCTTTGTCTAATAGTTTTGCATCCAGGTATGTCTTAATTTCATGAATTACAATCTTAGGATCAATTCCTAGAATTTCTTTGTAAGACTAGGGAAATATGTCTCTAAATTCCTAAAATAGGGTTCTGTACATGTTAATTTTGTCAATTTTGCATGAAGCACCTATATGAATGTTTTCAGTTATTCCTGGTTTATTGATTTGCTAGTTGGAATTGTTGCATAAATGTTTCCTAAATTAGTCTCAGAATCTGAATGAAGGATTGACATAAGATTTTGAGGTTCCTTAAAATAGTTAATCAGAAAGATTGGTGAAAATTCATTTTCAACTCTATCAAGATCTGGAAAAAAGGAGGATCGTTGGTGAATATCATCCCAAGGTAATTCTTCCAATGACAAAATTTCCTGAATATTTTCATCACTCAAAAATATGTGCTGAAAATGATCAAAAAAAGAAATTGTGGTTAAACCTAGTAGAGAAGAAGACTCATGATTGACCACATTCACTTGATCAGTATCGGTTGATGAAATGTCAGAAAGAGATTACACCACTACATATGCCAATTCATATGGACTCAAAGTCATTTCACTCCCATAGTATTCCAATTCAGATTCTAAAGGCACAATCCATGGATCATCAAATGGCATTGTGCTTGATATAATCATATTGATATTGGAAATAGTACGAGGCATGGTAGGAGGAGGTATAGTGAAAATTCCCATGAGCGGAATCCTTAAATAGTCCTACCCCAACATAATCATAAGGGATAACAATCTTCCCAAAATGTTGGATTCTATCCATAGAGGCACGATAAAAACTGTAGTACGACAACTGATCAATTTTGACAAACTTTCCTTTATGAGGTAACATGATTAATCAAAAGAATGATGAAATGACAATGGTGTTGTGCAAGAAAATCCCCTCTACAGAAAAAAGTGATCCCTCTAGCCCTAGGGTGGGTCTAGAAACAAGGGAACACACTGAATTCCTAAATTCCTAGTCTGTAAATGAAATATGGACTGGAACAGATATCTTACCTTAGTCCAATGCTCCTGTCATGGAACGTTGCAACGATCCTTTGATCCTCATTCTTCAAGACTCATGCTCTTTTGGTAGCGACGTTTACACCTGCAGAAAGGTCAAAAAAATTCTGACAGCATACAAATATATATATTCATATATAATTATCTTACTAGTCAAGGAGAGTTAGACACTTCGAATATAAATAGAAACAAAGCTGGAACCAGAAACCAATCATGTAATATTGATATATGAAAAATAAGTTTACAACCTACGCCTTGATGTTGTAGACCTCCTTCGACGGGTTCATTTAGGCATGTCTCCAAGCATTTGTTCATTGTTAGGCTCAATAAGGCAGTGGGCTTAAACTCTCTCTCACAATGATGGACTCTTCGCTGCCCTCTTCAAAACTCTAGCTATAACTATTGACCACTAAGCTAGCTAAATCAATGTGAGGAAGAAGAATTTATAGGAGAGGAGGAGGAGTTTTGGGATCCACATAAGGTGGAGGAGAGGTCTATCCCTTTGGGAAGTTTCACATTTGTAGGAAATAATAGGCCAAAGGAAGAAACCCGACTTGATCCAGTCGAAAAAACAACCATGATTCCGCCCATGAAGCTGTAAAATCATGGACGCTTCATTTATATTTTAAAAAACTTCCCAAAAGTAATTTGACGCAGGTGCTCTTCAGAGAGAGAGTGACCACGACGCTAGGATTAGTGTAAATTTGTTCATGGGTGTGAGAACATAACTATCTACCAGCGACGACCCAAAATCATAGGTTTTTTATGGTCTACTTGAGGAACGATCAACAAAGATTGTGTTCCTGACATGTCAAGGGATGAAATGGCATTCATGGAAATGTACGACAATATACAGGGGTCACTGAAATGGTCCTCCAATGTTTCGAATGGGGTTTGCAGGGACGATGAAAATATATTGTGTAACAAATGCCCCCTAAAGCATGAAGTCCAAGAGAGAGGGGGGGGGGGGTGAAATTATTTACGAGAACATTCCCAAACCAAAACACCGCCGTTGGAACACTTGCAAGATCAAGTATGACAGATATCTCTGATACATGAATATGTGGCATGGGCGTAGCCATCCATAATAGATAAAATGAAATAAGATCCAAGGTATTGATACAACCATCCAGTGAGAAGGATTATCAAATAAACAGAGGTATGGTTGCAGCCATCCAATCAAAGGAGTCATGGACATAGTCATGATAAATCAAATTGTCTTGGAACCTGTATTTTATTAGACAAAACCCAGGTTCTTGTGCTCCGTCCCAACCTGAACAAGTACAAATTCAAGCATGTGAATAAATGAGCTGAGGTCGAACATGCAAGAAATTCCCCTTATTAATAGGTGTGAGAAAGACCACCAATAATGAGAATGGTTCTCAAGGGACTACTAGTACAATCCACGAAATGTGAACAATGAGCTGGAGTCGAACACCCACTAAATCACCCGATTGAAGGCCAATGATGAGAACATGTCATTGAATGCAAAGAAATTTCCATTGAGGCATGCAAGCTCTAAGGTACGAGAAGGGAGTCTCTGCATCAACTTCCTAGATAATGAGCTGAATTCGACAGGAAGTGACTTAAAAAAGGATGTCCATAATGTTTCCCACATCATCAACATGAGATAGAGTAATAAGATGATAGTGAATAAGGACTAAACATAGGATCAGGGGTTGAAAACTGCAGAAGGAACTTCTCTTGAACATAGTGGCAACACGACTCTGGAATTTGGCAGTATTTAACATGAAGGGATATTAGGTCATGAAGACGAGATGAAGTGTAGATGAGAGGTCAAAATGGATAACCCAAACCCATGGAGGAAAAATGATGAATATGGGATGTCCCCAACCCGGCAGGAATCACAGATGAGTGTCATGTTCAAGAGCGACATACTGCCAACACAACTGAGAACTAGTTCCATTTTCCCCCACCATTTCTGGTGAGTTCCCCAATTATTTTGGAAACAAGCTTGAAGGGGATAGCATATGCTTGTCATGTAAGTTTGTCATTCAGAAATATCCATCCTAGTACATTTTACAAGCCCTAAGAAGGAGGAACTCGGTAACTTCATGGTGATGACATATGATGTCGTTTAGTTTTAAATATTATGAAAAATGAAGAAATCGACGTCTTTTCATGTTTAGAGATTTTGAAAAGAAGCAGAAAAGAAAATTCCAGTAGGTCCTTTTTCGTACGTCGTCTCGCAGATCTGAAAAGGTAGAAAACAATATCTAAGAGAACCTCTTAGCCATGTTCAACTATGGTATTCCTTTTTCGTAAATAATCAGTCCCAACCTGAAAAAGGGGTAAACATAAACTGGGCAATTGACATTTCACAGCCTTCAACGAGTTCAAAACGACAAGAGTCTCGGAAATCTTTTCAATTTTTGGGAGTCAAAAAAGAGCTGAAAGATGACTCCAAGGGGTGACTTTTTCGTGTCTTTACTGAGTCTGAAAAAGTAATAAAATACAACTCATTTCCTCATCGTTGTCAATTTTAAGACCTGTTGCTACACAAGAAACAAACGTAAAACTAATTTTTCGAGAAAAATTAATGAAATAATATAAAAAGGTGTCCAAAAACCTAATTAGGGTTTACAAAAGGTTATAAAACCATGCAAATAGTAAAAACAATTCACTTTTTACCTTTTCACCTTCTTGTGAGCATTTTTACCATTTTCCACTGTGAATTTGAGGAGCTGACAACAGGCAATCCAGGAGGTCATTTATGAATCTGATTTTTCAAGTAGGAGCTCTAAACTTAATCTGCAATTTAAGCCATTTTTTACTTGATTTCATGGTTTTAATGAATTTGTGGAAGATGTTGAAAAAAATGAGGCCGCAGTAGTCGGCGCCAATTCCGGGCAAGGAGTCACGCCCAAACCCAAAATTTTTGAACGGGACAACATTTTTCAGTGTTTCTATTTGAAATTAGTGGCACCGAATGTTGTGGCCGATATTTTCGAGCTTTTCTTCCAAAATGACCGAGCGAAAATGATTCAAATCTGAGCTAGAGGCTAATAGAATCCCATTTTTTGGTTTTCGAGGAAAATTAGTAGCTAAAATGGTCATATAGTGGAATGAACAAGAGCATGGGGAAGAGGATGAACGAGCCATGGGGAATGATGCACGTATGGATTCCTGGAGAAACTGTGGGCTCCTAAAATTTTTCATGGCCACATGTTTGAGAGATCAGCTAGAGATGCTATAGTACTTGATTAGTGTGTGGGACACTGATCAAGAGAGATTCATGATTCATGACCAAGAAATGGAGATATAAGCCTCTAACATTTACTTCACAACTTGATTGTCACAGAGGGGAGAGAAACCACTGCTGACAAGTGCTCGAGCTCTTGGAGAGAGCATGGGTATGTTGATAGATAGAGTTTGTAATGGAGCAAAGAAAGCATATAAGAGTGGAAAACTAGGCATTCAGACAGTGCTTGACTTTGCATTGAGGGTAGTGCTACATAATATTACTTGGGCTGCCTGATCTTAGGATACCCATGAAGCTACGAAGACACAGCTTCAACTAGTCGTAGATGGCATGGCTCCAACCATATTCAATTAAGGGGAAGCAATGAAAATCGAATTGAAACGTGAGTTAAATAAATGCAAAAATGGCAAGCTGAAATATTTTTGATACGGGTCCATCTTGATATTCTTCATCCTATAACAGTTGTTGATATTCCAGCGCCAGGCGGTGGTTGTACCTATGCCACCAGAACGAGAGCCACGGATGGTCCGTTGGGCGGAGCTGATGCCTCGATCAGGAGATGGACAACACATGTCATGGAGACTAGAATTATTCAACTGGCTATGCTGAAATCTCATCGTGGTAGAGGACTGGTCATACACCAGTACCGATTTCAAGGGTGATCCAGACCTTCCACTCCCGGAAGGGGATGATTGGGACAAGGATTTAGGTAAAAACTCTTTGTTTGAATTTTTTTGAGTATTATGATTTTTTTTGTGTATAAGTGTTATGATATTTACTCATTTTTTGCAGATGTTGGACCAAAGATACCCACGGGGATGTCCCCCATAGCACGAAGGGTCCCACAAGATTTCGAGGCAGCCCCTAACGGTGAGGGAAGCGATGAGGAAGAAATGACACGCAACTTGGAGGGACTGACAAGTGGGATCCAAGATTATGTGAGATTCGAGGACGTTCCTTGTGCTTATCAGAGGCACAATGCAAGAGGGTCTAACCACATCCATCAACTACTGAGGTAGGTCATACGAGTTATGACGTGCTATCATGATCACTATGCAGATTAGACTCCTAGGTTTCATTTCTACATATTTTTTGAGAGACATGATGTCTCAGGATGTAACCATAACACATATATTTTTTGAACTATGATGTACACATGGATGGAAACAATATATATATATATATATATATTCTTACTTTCTTGTTTAAGTTTTACTATGTAATGATGATTACTTTTACCAATTCCTTAAATGTCTTCTAATACAATATTAACTACTGCATTAGTTAGCATATTCATTCTTCTGGGAATATGTTGATATGTGATATGATCAAAATTCCTTTCTAACAAATGAACACGCAAATACATTCTTAAAATCTGAGGGTTTCTGACAGAATAATGGCCATTGAGTTGGAGAACAACAAGCTGAGAGTTTAGGTTTACAACTAATTCATGAATGTCAATGTCGAGGGAAATAGCTTCAGTATGAATTTCAATAACTGCACTATATTCAATGACCTTTTTGGTTGCATGTCCTATAAAAATATCTTGAAGGTCTACTAACTCATCGTTAGGATCATAAGTTACCCAAGTCTTGGAGGATAGGTTTCGGGTACTGCGGGAGGTACCATCAACGAAAATGACATAAGGAGTGATAGACATCTGCACAGGAAGAAAAGACATAATAAGCAGGAAAACTGCTCGCAGAGCATACCAAGAAAAAATGTACAAAAAATTAAAAGTACACTTATGTACAAAAGAAAATACACCAGAAACTCATGCATAATATTTTTTGAGGTACAACCCATTTCGAGGTTGATCCAAGGGATAGCCTTCATAGTCAAAAATTTCATAGGCCCCATTCTGCAGAACACACTTGACAATGTAGGGCATATGCCACATGGGTTCGAATTTACCTTCCCCCAGCTTATTATGAGCTTGGTCATATAAGAGGACTAAGTCTCCTTCTACGAAGGTACGAGGGGAAACCGTCTGGTCAAAGTGAGATTTGACCTGCTTTTTTTGTGCTTCTATGACTAAAGTAGTGAAGCAATGAGTTTAATCAAGCCTCTCCAAATATAGAAGCTATTCTTCCTCTGGCGAGGTATTCGGTAGTAATTTGACAACTATCTTGAGTGAAGGAATTTCACAATCAATCGGAAGGGTAGCTTCTAGACCATAAATAAGTTGAAATGGGGTGAATCCAGCCATATCCTTCACCGAGGTTCGGTAAGCCCAGAGAGATGAAAACAACATCAGATGCAAATTAGACATGTGCATCCCAATAGTGCGCTAAAGCATGATGACCAAAACTTTGTTCATGGCTTCAACCTAGTCATTGGCCTGGGGCTAGTATGGCGTTGAGCTGTTGTGAGGCAGACCCAACCTAGTAGTCAACTTAACCATCATATAATGACAAAAATGGGAGCCATGATCAGTGAAAATGGTAGAGAGGGACTCCAAACCTAGTAATCACATGATTGAAAATAAATTAGGCAGTCGTCTTATTGTCAATTGTGAGTGTAGTCATTGCTTCGACCCATTTAGTGAAGTAGTCCACAGCTATGATAATATAACCATGCCCCCCATTCGAGTGAGCATTACACGTCATAAAATCGATACCCCATTTTGCAAAGGGACCATCAGTAATGACGAGATGGAGATGAGTAGGTGGTGCACGCATCTTGCGCTGACAGATCTGGCACTCGCGAAATTTACAGACAACGAGGATACAATATTTAAAAATGGTAGGCCAGAAATATCTAACACGAAGGATACTTTGAGCAATAACATACCCAGACATGTGACCACCATATGCGCTAAAATGGAAGTTATTAAGGACTTTTTCAGCTTCCTCGAGGGTCAAACTCTGACGAAGGACGGAATGAGCTCTGATGAAGTATAAAGTATCTCCGACTACGCGATAGGGTTGTGAATGATGACGGATACATCGATGAGAATATTTCTTCAAATCGAACAAGAAGGTATAAGTTTGGAGATAAACGATGATATCACCATACAATGGATCAAGGGTGCTAATCAGAAAAAGAGTGTCGTCTCGAATGCGTTCCTTAGAACTGGAGAGAGCAGAGATAGAGTGTAAAGAGCATATCATCTTAGAAAAAATAAATGACTTCTTCGATTTGGCGGTGGTGAACTCAAAATAAAACTCTTGGAGGATAACTATCCACTTGGACTATTTCCCCCCCCAGCAATTTTCGAGTTAAAATATAGGTCATGGGGTTGCAATCAGAAATCACGGTCATAGTGCGGAGTAAAATATAATGGCGAAAACATTGGATGGCTTGAACATCTGCCAATGTCAATTTCTCGAGAAAATCATAGCGCATTTCAGTGTCAAGAATATTGCATGTAAGATAATAAATGACATGCTCATAACCATCGTCATCATCCTCCAGAACCATGTCAATCGTGCTAAAATCGGCAGCCATATAGAGTGAATAACTGCGATGATAATTTGGGGGATGCAAAAGAATAGAATTGACAAACAAATTCTTCAGTGCATCGAAATATTTTTAGGAAATCTCATCCCATAGGAATGGAACACCTTGCTTAAGCAATTGCGTGAAACCTTTGGCTACCTCGGCATATTTTGGTATAAAATGATGCAGGAAATTAGCTTTCCCTTGTAAACTCTACAACTGGTGTAAAGAGGAAGGGGAGGGGAGATTAATGATAGCTTCAAACTTAATAGGATTGAGATGAATCCCATCTTTAGAAATGAAAAACCCAAGGATTTTGTCGGAATTGACGTATAAGACACATTTGTGCAGATTAAGCCGAATGTTATAGCATCTACAATGAAGAAAAATTTGATGGAGGTGTTCCAGATGGTCCTTACGTTTAGTGGAATGAACCAGAAGGTCATCTAGGTAAGGTTGAACCATGTTCTTAATATCATAAAAAGCATATGACATTTCTCATTGGAATGTGTCACAATCATTCTTAACACCAAAAGGAAGCTTCTTGTACGTGAAAGTGCCCCATGGATAGATGAAGGCAGTTTTATGTTGATCAGCTAGTAGTATATTAATCTGGTTGTAACTAGGGAATCTGTCCATAAGGGAAAAAATCTCACTCCTAGTGCATTCATCAATGATCTGGTTGATGAAGGGAGTGGGATAGCTATCCTTGGGACAGACACGATTGATATCGGGGTAATCCACACAAACCCAAATAGTGCCCTGCTTTTTATCCACAGGGACAATGTTAGATACCCAATATGTCAATGGGATCGGATAAATGAAGCCTGCTTTGATAGGTTTTTCAACTTCTCCCTTTATTGAAGCCGCCTTTCTAGGGTGCACGAGATGAAGGCATTGGCGAATAGGTTTCACATCAGGGTAAGTAGGGATCTTGTACATGACTATACTCGGGTCAATGCCGGGCATTTCCTCTTAGGACCAAGAGAAAACATCTCGAAACTATAGGAAGAGAATAGTATAGACCTCAATCTTGTCAGGAGAACAGGTCACCCCAATGTAGATGTTCTCGACAACTCGTGGTTTAATGGAGATGTCAATGGGCATCGTTCGAGTAATATTCCCCATGTTACCTTCCGTAAAAAAATAATGTGTTAAGATAGGCATCTGAAGTGGATGGGAAGGAGCTTGGGAAGTGAAGTTCTCAAGACAAGTAGACATTTCCCCAAGGCTAGGTAAAAAGGAGGAGAGATGATGACTATCGTCCCAGTGAGGATCCTCGAGAGACATGGTTTCTATGATGGCTTCATTAGTTGGAAATGTCTCATTCAAGGGGTCGGGAGAATCCAAAGCACCAAGCCAAGGGGATTGAGAATACATGTCAAGAGACATACTTGAAGGAGTATGATGAGAAGAAGGAACCAAAGCCTAGATAGCTTCATAATAATTAATTTCTATCGGGCTTAAATACATCACGTCACCAAATTAATCAACTTGATCAAGTGAAGGGATGACCCATGGATCAGAAGACATGAAGATCATATTGACCTAAGTAGTGTTGGGCGAAGGAAGAGAAAACGACCCATGAGGGAAGGATCTTTGAAAAATCCCAGCTCCACACATTCAGAAGGTGTAGAAATGTAGTCTATGTATGGAACGATTCTCTCAGAAGAGGCGGAGGTGGAAAAGGATAATTGAACAATAGTGATGATATTTCCTTCATGGGTAAATCGAAGAACACGAATGAGAGTGGACGGTATGCATAGCATGGCGTGAGTCCAACTACGACCGAGGAGGAGATTATAGTTGAGTTTGGAATCAACGACTTCAACCTCAACATTAACTATTTTTCCTTCAAACGTTATAGGTAAGCTGGTGATGAGAGCAAGAGGGCGAGATTCCTTTCCATCGAAGGCTTATAAAGTGTTTGGATACTGGTTAAGCACCGAAGAGCCAATGGCTTTCCTATATGCAATGGAAATGATGCAAGTAGATGCACCTTCATCCATGACTGCTCGATGGATATTCTTACCATTAATCCCAACTTAGATAATCAAAGCAAGTTGGTGAGGGGGATGTGGGAAAAATTTTTCCAGATCAAAATTAATAAGGCTCGAATCGGCAGGGTCAGCTCCTCCAATAGTGGATAACAAAGCCTTTCATTGTGAAGGACAACTCTGAAGCACTTCCAACACAGACATAGTGGATGATGCCTGAGCCAAATCCTCAACAATTTTGTAATGTTGAGCGACACAGGTGTTCGGGTTATAGGAGGACTTACGGAGCACACCTTCAGAGGGCAGTCATAGAACGGGCTTAGAACTAGGCCTTTCAATATGAAGAGGGCCAGAAGTAGGCAGGGGAGGAGGACCATCGGCGATCTCTTTCCTCACTCCCTAATGCAGTTGGGTATAATATTTTGATCTAGCAGCAATAGATATGAGTGCAACACCATTCGTCATGAAAACTTGAGAGCCAAAAGGGGTGGAAGACTGAGGTTGCTCCACCATTTGAGATTATTGTGATGGGAAGGGTTCCTTAAGAAAAGCTGGAGTTCCTTGAGTGCCTTTGTGTAGTCGACTCATGTCGGCCCGTCGTGGATAGTCCTTGGTGTAATTCTCATCGTCACATATTAGACAAGGATACTTTGGTTTACATTTCGAGCCATCATCAGTATTGGTTTTAGGAGAATCATGTTTCGGGGTATCGGCCTTGGCCATGACTTTACCCTTCTTCTTACCTTTGGAAGCTTTATCCATTGGGGTAGACTGGATGGCATTCACTTCCACAGTTTTTCTAGGATTGGAAGGTGGCTAGAAGAAGTATTGGTGTAAGGAGTAGATTTTTTCTTTGCAGAAGTAAGAGAAGACTTACGGGAAGTTTGAGACACAAAACCAATGATACCGTCAATGAATGGTGTCACCGACGCTTTGGAAGTTCTAGGTCGTGGAGCATCGGGCATGAGTTCATAAATCGTGCTAGATTGAGATTACATGAGATCGAAGTATTAGGCAAGAGTGATGGCTTGATCCTCATTAAAACATTCCCCCATAGTGATGTCCTTGGAAATCAGACTGATAAAAGAGGTAGTGAACCAACCAGTCAGAAGTTGATCAAGTATCTCAAACTTGATCAAACGATGATGACGCCTCCATTCATGAATATGTTCAGAGATATGTGTGGCTCGATCTTGTTTTAGGGATGTTAGGAGGTGCATTCCCATTTCATAGCGAACTGGTAATTGAAAGTGTTTGAGAAATGCCAATGCAAGAGAGTTGAAATCTTGAAAGATTCCACGAGAGAGTTCAATGTACCACTTTACAGTGGCACTAGTGAGAGTCCTTTGGAAAATATTTAAACGAATAGAATCTTAAACCCAAGAGTTATAGGAACACCATAGGTGGTATTTCATAACATGCGCCTGGGAATCTTCTCCAGACTTGCCTTCGAATTTGGGACAATCACCTGGGATCTTGGTGGGAATTGGGGGCCAATATGGATTATGAAGAATAAGATCATTTGTTAACTTATAAAATCAGTCAGTTCTATTGTAGCAAGGAATGGTAATTATGGATTGAAAGGCATCACAGGCCTTTGATAAAGACCAGTGTTAGGGTTCCAACCAGGTCAGGAGAAATTTTGAGCCCATTGTTCTGTCCTGGAGGATTCTGTCCATAAGGGTTATAATTTTAGTAATTCTACCCATAACCTGGTTGAGGACCAGCGTAATGGTTCTGAGTGAACCACTAAGGTCCATCTTGAGAAACATATGGATTTTGTTGTGGGATGAAAGCAATACCTTGGGGTTGACCTTGTACCATTGAAGGTTGACCTTAAGTAATGAAAGGTTGGCCCTAAGGATGCACAGGATGTCCCTCGGGTGCAGGTTGGCCTAGATAATAAGGTTGAGTAGGTTGTCCCTGAAAACTAGGTTGGTCTGAAGGAAGTGGATGAGGTTGTCCCTGAAAACCAGGTTGACCTGATGGTTAAGATAATCCAGGCTACCCGTGAAGACCAAGTTGACCTAGTTGACTGACGGAGGGTTGGCCTTGTTGCACAATAGAGGGGCCTTGCTAAACGTAAGGCTGGCTCTTTTGAGAAAAAGGTTGTCCCTAATGTGGATAGGTTTTCCCCTCAGGAACATAAGACGCTCCTTGGTGAACGTAAGGTTGACCAGTAGGACCATAGGGTTGTTCCTCTTGGACCAAAATTTGTCCCTGTAAGGGTTGTCCTTGTGGACCAGAGGGTTGTTCTTGTTGGTATGTAAACTGGTTTGGGTGAAATGAAACTTGTGGTGTTTAAACATACAATGGACCTTGCAGAAGAGGCCCATGATAATAGATATGATTCCCATATTCATCGTAGTACTGTGGTAGATTTTCCAGAGTTAGAATTTGCTGAGAACCCTGGGGGAGGTAGTTCTGATGTTTAATAGCCATCATATATTGATCGTACAACAAACCTCCCAAATAGGATTAGACGAGATATGCGTATTACCAATAGGTTGATGGAATCTCGACATGTGAGGTTGTTATCCACTCACAACGGGCCCAATAGACATCGCGGAAGAATTGGGATGTGTTCCAAGAATAGTAAAAGATGATGGCAATGATGGAATCACACTAGAGGATGGTGTGGAAGAAGTCACACAAATAGTGTGCTAGGTTGGGATGGATGTGAAAATTGTCGAAACAATGGGAATTGAAGACAGTGGATCCAACAAAAATGACCTTGTGGAAGGAGTCGTCGTACTTGACCATAACGGGTTCTGATAGAATAATGAAGCACCAGAGATTATCTGCCCCAAAGAACGATAACCAGCCGGGAGAGATGAAGGTTGAGTCGTCACATAAGGAAAATTTTCAGGAGGGAATTGATAGCCTCCCTTAGATACGAAATTATCTTCACTACTTATAGGACTCGAGGCATCCATGTCAGATGAAGACATGCTGTTAGGGAAAAATTGGCGAGCAATAGAGGGAAAAGCACCAGAAAAAGGTGTCGTAGGTGAATCTGAATGTTGAGAGGTATATTCCCTCAGAAAGAAAAATACATCCGGGGGATGCCAATTGATGTCAAACTGCTCCTTAGCGGGAGACCGAGTGGTGAGAGGTTGAACACTTAGGAGGATAGCACCCTCAAAGTTTTGAGTCCCAACCAACTGAGGTGTCTTAGAAGAGGCTTTGGGGGAGACTCTTTACTATGAGGTAATGAACAGGACTATGAAACGGGTGGTTTCGCCACAGTGACTTTGTCCTAAAAATAAGGATAGAAAAGAGATGGTCAATTCGAGGCTTCAACAAAAATCACTAAGGAATTACTCATGAACTAGCTAAGAAAATAACTTAACGAGCATGTAATCACGGACAATCAATTTTATAACATTGAAACAGGACTCTGCCTTTTCATATTTTAAGATTCGATAAAATGGAAAAAGGTGACTCTAGTCACTTTCGGTTTTAACGAGCTCGAAAGGACAAGCCCTCGATGATCTTTTCAAATTTTAAAGAGTCACGGAAAGATCGAAATGACTACTCAAGAACTCTAGGCAAGATTGTGTACCAAGCTCCTGTGAGCTGCAATATACACCTTGGTGATCAAATGAAAGAGAAATTATCAAGTACTTAACGTATGTGCAGGATGTCTCCCCAAATTTTGTGTTCAGTGTATCACAGTTACAGGGTGGCAGAATCGGCTTCCTATGGATAAAGGATTGCAACCTATGAGGGTCTCCCTTTATATACGTGATGGTACGGGGAGCACAAGTCCATACTAGTGCTTTCTAATTCAAGATTAAAAGCGACAACTACTAGGTTTAATGATGCCAGAACACGTCACTAGCCTAGACCTCTAAATGTGAACGTTAATTTTCAATGCTTCCTTAGGTTGATTGAGTTAATTTTATGGTTTATCTTGAAATTATGTTTCAGTTTCAAGGCCTTATCGAATGTAATTTCAAATATATAATGCACAACTATATGAGAGAATGAACACCATTTTCAATTTGATGAAAAGCTAGCTAAGTGAACGATAGAGGTTCGCAACAGAGAAACAAACAATCGAATGCAAGAATGATAATTCCCCTTATGCTACTAACACAACCAAAGTAGAAAAAGAAAATTCTTCTCTTGTTTTTCACTTTCCAATGAAGATGAAACCTACTAATGCAAAAGAGTGATTTTAATTTTAAAATAAAAAAGAAGAATGCAAATTTTTTGTTCTTTTGTATGAGTGAGAAGCAATAATGCAATGTTGCACTAAAAAAACAAATACTAGATTTGAGTAGTTTCGAATGAGATTATCAAAATATGAAGATATAACCTCCAAGCAGACACAAACACACACTCAAAACTAGACATGCATTTCTTCATGCAGAACAAAGGACTTTCAAGTCGACTCAATGAGCAATGTGATCGATGCTCAGGGTGATGGAGGGATATTCAAGTAGATATCAGATGACAACTTGAAAATCCTACAACACGTAGAATCATAAGAAAAGACCAAGCAATCAGAGAATAGGCTGAAAATATGAGCAAATAAAATGACTCATACACATCTTGGTGACTCAACGAACGTGTGAACAAACGAACGATTCGAGACACCTAGAAGCCTTAGGATGAAAAAGCCACACTGATCAGATGAGAGACAACCAACTAAAATGAAGGAGAATGAAAAGTCAAGAATCAATCCAAATGGATCATTTCAGGGAGAAGAAAACAATCCAGAGGGTAAGACACACTAGAAACTCAGGAAAGAAGCCCAAAAACTAACCCTACAGGAATCGAAGCGACTGTTCAACTGTATTCGGCACTAAAAAGGTGAAATCACACCTGTGCCAAAGGCAAATCATGCCTATGGGTGCGACTGTCAAGAAAAAAACAGCGCCGAGTAAGAAAATAAAGGAAGGAAGAAAGGGTAGCTGAGAAAAACTAGACTTATCACTCCAAGAAGAGGTCAAATGGCTTGAAGCAGTCAAATAGGTAAAACAAAGCAGAGAAATGATGATACGACCAAAGTTGGACAGATAAGAAAAACTTCAAAACGAACAACGAGAGACGACAAGCACACTGATCCCTAGTGTGGTCGCCAACTTGTTGTGCAGGAAAATCCCCTCTGTGGACAGAGGCGATCCCTCTAGCCCTAGGGTGGGTCTAGCAACAAGGGAGCACGTTGAATTCCTAAATTCAAAGTTTGTAAATGAAACATGGACTAGAACTGATATCCTACCTCAGTCCAATGCTCTTATCGTGGCGCGTTGCAATGATCCTTTGATCCTCATCTTCAAGTCTCACACTCCTTTGGTAGCGACGTTTACACTTGCACAAATATCAAACAAACATTGGCAACATACAAACATATATATTTATCTACAACTATCCAACTAGTCAAGGAGAGTTACACACTTTGAATATAAATAGAAACAAATTTGGAACCAGAAACCAGTCATGTAATATTGATATATGAAAAAGAATTTTACAACCTATGCCTTAACATTGTAGACCTCCTTTGACGGGTTCATTTGGGCACGTCTCCAAGCATTCGTTTGTTATTTGGCTCAATGAGGAAGTGAGCTTAAAATCTCTCTCACAACTATGGACTCTTCTCTGCTCTCTTCAACACACCAAGTATAAATATTGATTGCTAATCTAGCTGAATCAATGTGAGGAAGAAGTACTTATAGGAGAGGAGGAGGAGGTTTGGGAACCACATAAGGTGGAGGAGAGTTCTATCCCTTTGGGAAGTTGTACATTTATAGGAAATAATAGGCCAAGGGGAGAAACCTGACTTGATCTAGTAAAAAAAACAGCCATGACTCTTCATAGGATGTAATGACATTCATGGCAATGTATGAGAGTACACAGGGGCCATTGAAATGATTCTCCAATGTTCAGAAAGGGGATTGCATGGATGGTGAAAAAATACTATGTAACAAACGGTCATAGCAGAATACCAAATACAACCTAATATAATGCTTTAGTCAATAGGGGCATCAACGAATTTCACCTCAAGAGAAATTTTTTTTCCTTCTACCTGTTATTTCATAAATCCACCTCAGGCTGAGAAAGGCAGAATCTAGGGTAACATCAAACCACGCTTAACTTGGTAGCTAGCCCTACCAGGATCTCTCCTGGTCAATCTCAGTAAAAAATGATCAGTGAGGCTTGAGATGACTTGAATGAAGGCTGATTTTAGGCTAGGTATATATGCAAAAGAGTTTTATTTTATTTTGAGGGTGTTTTTTGGATCAAAGGGAAGGGCAAATTTTGGGTCTGGGAAATGAGCAGTTATGCAGGGATCTGAATGGGGCAAGGTAGGCACTTGATTTTCACACTTTCAATTTGAAGGAAATGGAGAGTTTGAGAAAGTTGAAGAGCTAAAGAGGGCAAGAAACCTTCAAGGATCCTCTCCAAACAACTGAAAACATAGAAAATTAAACAAACCCTGGGTAGAGCACTACAAATTCTAATGAATTCTACCTTTATCCTTGTTTGTTTAACTTAAGAAGAAATAAGAGGGAGAATGGTATACATGAAACAACAATAGACTTAAATTTACAGAGAGAAACACATTATCAAACCAAAATACCACAAGAATCCCAAAGAGTGCAGCAAACCGTGGTCTATTCCTTTGCCAAACTGCAGAGATGAATGTACAATGATGCTCTAAGAAATCCCAAGTGTCCAACCAGGAAAATGAATGAAAAAATACAAGATATAGACAAAAATAACTCATCCCCAGCCTCTAGGGGTCGAGCTCACAAATTTATGGGATGTTTCAACAAGATCTAAAATGAGAACTGGAAAATAGGCAATGGAACAACTTGCCTCTATAACATAGGAAATTGATTCATTCAATTGCATTTCACCTTTTGATGGATGAACTTACTTCCATGAGTCAAAATTTAACAAAATTACATCAAGATCCATAAAAGTACATCAAATTACACCATGATTTTGACATCTAGAAGCAAGAAAATGAAAATGTCAAAAACTATGCAAAAAACAGAGTTACTGAGTCCAAAATGAGCAAAAATTCCCAATGCGCCGTGCCTGATTTCTCTATGCGTTGCGCTAGTTTGGAGCTAATTTTGAAGGCCTTCCTGGTGTCCAAATTGGCTTTAAGTGGGCTTTTTGGAAAGGTCTACCTGTCTACTTTCCAACACAAGGGGAATTTCTGAATTTGGCTTCCATTTTCCCCTCCAAAAATGAGTTCTCCCAACACTGCTTCCTGTGTGTCCAAAAAGGGGCAGAAAGGTCATTTTTAGGGTGTTTTTGACCCTTTTAGAAGCCCGAAACCTATCAAAATATCTTGGCCATGGGTATCCAGGCATATATTTTCATGAAAAATCCAAAAATGTAAATTTTTTCCCAAGAGAAGCTCCCAATCATAAGCGCGCGCCACATGGCGCGACACGTAGAGCTGAAAAATCTGTGTTTAGGCCTAAAAAAACAAAATTTGCAAAATGTGTCCCAAATTTCTTGAAATTTGGGTTGAATTTCCTCCATCATGTACTATGCTGGGCTAAGGAAGCTTCGGCCAAAATCTGAAGTCTATCTTTCCTGTTCCGACGCTTTGAGGCCATTTTCAACTTAGCTTTCAAGATCTGGATTCATGCCTTGCAAACATGATTTCTTGCCCAATAATGATTCTCCATGTGCCTCAACATGTTCTTTTCCTTGTTGGCCTTCTCCAACAACTTTTCCAAATGAATATTTACCCTTTCAAGCCAAGTTTCGTGATCAGCCTCAATCTCTTGCTCAATGGATGTCATCTCACTTTGGCTCCTTTGGGCAGCTTGCCAGTTCTCACGTATATTTTGCAACTCCATGATAGTTTGCCGATCTTCCAACTATTTGTTTCTCTGCTTAAGGTAGTTGATTATCCATTGGGCTCTTTGCAACTTGATGGACAAAGTGTTTATTTCTGCCTTCTGCTCCTGAACAACCTCTCTCAGCTTTGAGCTAGGAGAGCCCAACTCATCATCAATGAGTATGAAATCTATATCCTGGCCTCCTGAAGGCCCCTCATCATGTATTGGCCTCTTACCCTTGTCCTATACTTTTACTTCTGATGAAGGAAGAGAGACCCCTTCCACCCCGGGTGGATATAATACTCACCTGGATACTGCAAACAAACCTCTAGTGCCCCTCTGATAAGTGACAAACACTGGCACACTAGTGGTCTGTGTCTCATGACCTTCATGCTTATATGAAGGATCACCTGCCTCATGAAAAGCCTCCGAAGGTACCTGAGAAGCTGTGAAGAAATCATTAGAAATGAAATCCTCCCATGAAATATCTTGTAAGCCGAGATGATGCATAACCACAATTTTGATGAGTGCAAAGTGATAGATACTGCTATACTGCTGCTCAGGAGTTTTCCTTTCCACGAGAGTGGTCATCTTCTCAATATTTCGGCATATGAAGTAAGGGAGGTTCATCATTCTCACCCTGGTAAAATGCATCAGCAACCTGATATGATAGGCATAGAGACGCGAGAACCGACCCTCACAACTAAAATATTTGATAATAAGTTTCATCAACAGAGCATATGAATATTTCAAAAACCAAAAGGGAAAAACTCTAGTGAGTTGTCTCAAAAAACTAGGCTTGATATATGGCTCATAGTGTTCCCTATCAACATGTTGTCTTTTGTTCCATTGCTCTCCAACATTTGGAATTCTGGTTGCTTGAGAGATAGTTTCAGGCATTAAAGTGAATGTCACACCTGCAAGAGTGACTTGACCATTATGTAAATGCAACACAAACAATCAGGCCAGCTCATGATGGTGGTGAACTCTAGCAACCATTTCACAAAATTGATAACAAAACTACTGTTTAAAACATGAAAAAACAAGAGGACAGGTCTGCAGCTCAACCAATGAATTAGGCTCCTCCCTCACATGTCTTCCACACTTATGAGGTCTCCTAGGTGCATGCAATTCAGTTGTGCTGTCACTGTCTCGGTCATAAGAAGAATTTGTCTCCATGCTTGCCAAAGTCTATGTTGCGTTAGATGAATATGAGGAGTTTGGTGTCTTTGGTTTTTGTTGCCAAATGGTGTGATAATATGTGGGGGACTATGGAGGGAGAGGGTAGGAGGAATGATGGGACATTGCCAATTGAAAATTTTCAATTGAAGAGTTTAGGGGCAGTCACTAGGTTTTTTGAGATAGCATTTGGGTTTGGGAAATTTGTGATGAGGATGGGATAATGGAATAGGGAATGGGAATATGTAATAGGGAATGAGTGTTTTAGGGATATGAGGGAATAGGGAAATGGGCTAATGGAACAAGAATAAACGTGATGAGGCAATAAAAAGGTGGGGAAATGGAAGTGATAGGCACAAAACCAAATTCTAAACCCTAGGGAAAAAATCCTTGAACAAGAAAATAGGGTTTGAATTTTATTTTATTAAATCCTCATAAACAAAGGAGGACACATGTTCATTGGTAGTGGAGGGGTTACTTGACTTACTTGGAGCAAAAGGGACCGAGCAGGTTTGAAGTTTGGATGCAATTAGGGTTCAAAACACTTTGTGGCCCTACGCGTCGCACAGCAAACCCAACATGTCACGTACCTCCAATGCACCACACAGGAGAAATTTCAACACAGAGGGGGCCGACCCAATGCATCGCGTCGCCCGACCAATGCGTCGTGCAACTGAACTTGCACAATTACGCCTTCAAATTTCTTCATTCTCTCTCCATGAATTCTCCTTAGCTCACTCTGTCATCTTGGCATACAAATGAACTCTTGAAACATAAAAATTATCTATATACCAAGGATTTTAATTCTCCATTTCAGAAAAAAACCCACTTTGTAATGTTTCAGATTTTGACAACTTTTAAAAAACTCTGTTTTGCTTCATTTTGGCTTTTTGACTGAATGATGTTCTTTCTATTTATCTTGCAGGGAATGGATTGGCTGGAGCTTGAAAAAGGTGACCAGGGTTGCCAGTGAAAATATTATTACAACTGAGAGAACTTGAAATTACATTACATTTGTACATAAAAAGATTAAATACCCTATTTTTTTTCAAAACAGAGTTTTGAAGAAAAATACATTATTAAGCTTATGATGATGAAATTTTTAGTACTGAATCCTTATTTCAAACTCCTCATGTGCCTGCTGACCATTATGGGGGATTTTTAAGACCTTATTAATGAAACCCTAGACCTAATGACACCAAAACCCTAAAAAATAACTCTTTGCAAACTATGAGACAAAAAGTGACTGTAAATGGTCTTAATGGACAGAAATAGGCTAGCAGGTAAAGGACATGAGGGAAATGAACAACAAGCCACTCTCGTCAGATGATCCATGCTCCTAATGGAATGCAGTTGGCTGAGTGAGACACCTAATATGCAATGCAATAAGAGAAATCTGATCACTGACGGAGGGATGAAGATACCTACACTAACATTGGCTCCAATGGGGATGGTAGCTCCTTGGAGGTGCCAAGAACTACAGATCTCTGGGAAAGTAGGCAGTGCCTTCGTCCATTGGGCTATAGAATCTATAACATCGACAAACCAAAACAAGAATCTTGACTCATTTTCGGAATTGAAAACTGACTCAAAACTGACTCAATTTCGAAACCAAAAATGACTGAAAGACCTAACTCAAAAAACCAAACCAAAACTAAAATCAACCTTCAGCTTTATAGCCTTCACTTCGGGCCCCAAACTGAAATAATGATGAAAGCACACATTTGAAATGAAACTTAAACAAACCGGTATGTACAGTGACATGTATGACAACAGAAAACACTTCAAAAATAGTACCGTTTTAGTAGCCGACCATTGACTCGCCCTCCTGGACAATCTTCTCCATTTATTTCTTTCAAAAGGAAAGAATTTTGGCCTCGATATGCAGCAATTCTAAAAGGTCATTTCCAAATATTCTCGAACTTGCCATGCTTACCTTTATCTTCGTTTCTTGCATCCCATTTCAGCACCACTTCTTCTAATTGAAGCTTGTCCGCCTTTGCCTTTCTATCATACATCTTCTTGATTCTCTCTTGCAGCTTGAAAGTGTTCTGAAAAACCTCATCTCTAGTCTACTATAAATGGATCATTTTATTGATTCTCCATTTCATATGATCATCTTTGTTGCCAGCTTCCTACAGAAGTTTAACCACTGGAACTTCGAGAGAGGTCGGGAATATCGTGTCAACACCATACATGAGCTCAAAAGGAGACATGCCTATAGATTTCTTTTGAATCACTCTATCTACCAAAAGTGCATTAACCAATTTCTTATGCCAACTTTTCTTATTTATTTCCAGCAGCTTTTTGATAATATTGACCAAGGATTTGTTTGAGGATTCAACCAATCTGTTGCTTTGTGGATGATATGTGGTTGAGTGCCCCAAAATAATTTCATACTTATCACAAAATTCAATCATTCTCTTAGATTTAAAGGCCGCTGCATTATCAGTAATCAGCTTGTTTGGACAACCAAAATGAGACAAAATATTGTTTTCAAGAAATGAAATTATTACCGAATCTGTGGCCTGCTTGGTGGGAACCGCCTCATTCCATTTAGTAAAATAGTTCGTCGCTGTAAGGATCCATCTATGTTGTGTTAAAGAAGCATGATGGATTTTTCCAATGAAATCCAAACCCCACTACTGAAAAGGAGCACTTACTTCAATGGGCTTAAGCGACAAAGGCTGCAATTTTTTCCTCCCTTAAAAAATCTGACATTCATGGCAGCTTTTAACAATTTTGTACACATCAGCAAAGAGAGTCGGCCAATAATATCCTGCTCTCAAAATTTTGTTGGTCGTTGTTTTCCAAAAAAGGTGACCTCCGCAATCTCCCTTATGAAAATCTTCCATAATCTATTTTTCCTCTTCTTCAACCAAACAATTTAGCAAGACACCATCAGGATCTTTCCAATAAAGTGCATTATTCATGATACAAAACTTGGCAGCCTTTAATTTCAGTGTCCTACTTTTTTTTTTAGCCATTCCTAGTGGTGGTGACAGATTTTGGAGCACATAAACAATATCTGAGTACCAAGGAGAAAGAACAAAGATTTCTGATACCTGAACAAGCGAATTTTCTTCATTTTCCTTGGACATAGTAGCAATAAGATTAATGTACAAGGCATGCAAATTTGACTTAGCCATTAGCTTAGAAAGCCCCTGTCCTTTGATAAGTTTTGTAGGTTTTATCTCCATGTCATATTCCAACAAGGCTGCAATCCATTTGCTGCGTCTCCCTTCTGGATATGTTTGCACTAAGACATCTTTAACAGTAGCATTAGGAACATAAGCAAGAATGTGAGAATGCAGAATATATAATCGGAAATATTTCAACGCTTTTACTAAGGCAAGAGCTTTCTTTTCAATAATATTATACTTTAAGGCTACATCTCTTATGGTTTGGCTGAAAAAAGAAATTGGTTTCTCAAGTTGATCTCTTTTCTGCATCAAGACTGCTACCATAGTATGATCTGAACCAAATGAAAAAAAAAAAACATCCTGAGTGTAATCCGGGCTAATCAAAATCGGAGCTGAAGAAAGAGCCAATTTTACTAAATTGAAAGACTTTACTGCTTCCTTAGTCCACTTCACTACAGTATCTTTCTTGAGCATGTTTGTGATTTTCTTTAAATGTTCTTCAATATTGGGCACAAAGCGACATAAGAAATTCATCTTACCGTTGAATGATTGGATCTCCTTTTTGTTTCGGGGAAGATCAATTTGCTGAATAGCTTCTACTTGAGCTGGATCAATGTGTATGCCATCTTTTGATATAATATGACTAAGAAGCTTTCCTTCATCCATGGCAAACAAACTCTTCTTTGGATTAAGAGATACACCATATTTTCTACACCACTGAAATACGATCTTCAAATGATAAAGGTTCTCTTGATCTAAATTAGAAAAAACCGTCAAATCATCAAGATACACAACCAGAAAGACATTTTTCTCATTTTCAAATGGCATATCCATTGCTCGCTGAAAAGTCGCACCAACATTCTTCAAACCGAAAGGCATTTTAGCATAATGGAAAGTTCCCCACAGAGTGGTGAACATTGTTTTGTCTCTATCATCCTCATGGACCAGAATTTGGTTATAACCAGAATAACCATCGAGTAGCAACATGCAGGATGCTCCAACTACTCACTGAAGTATGTGATCCATTTTGGGAAATGGATATTTATCTTTCAAATATACTTTATTCAGATTTTGAAAATCAATACATAAGCGAATTTCACCTATTTTCTTGCGCATGAGCACCAAATTAGAAATCCAATCTAAAAATATTATGGGAACAATGATACCATCATTGTACAACCAATTCACTTCCTTCTCTATTGAGGGCAACAACTTTAAATTTATTCTTCTCAATTTTTGCTGAAAGGGCTTTTGATTTGGCTTAATTGGAATGGTATCTTGAATTATGTTTGTGTCATATGTCTTAAAATATGAATAATCCCAAGCAAATACATCGGCAAAGGAAGATAATAAACTGATATACCTTGCTTTTACCTGTGGGGGCAATGCTTTTGAAAATTTCACCATTTTAGGATTTTCTGCTGATCCAATGTTCACATCCTCAACTCCTTTCTCTGTTGGCCACAAGGTCAGTTTTCGAGCTACATCATCTTGGTTGAAAAGCTCCTCTAAAGGTATTAGGCCTTTAGGAATGACATTATCCTTCAGTTGCAAAACTTCCATCTGATTGAATTGCACATCCACCTCACCATCATCATGCTCCCCATCAATAGAAGTGTCTTTGAATTTACCTTCATTTTGCAGAAATTCATCAATTTCTTTGTCATCTTGAAACACTTGCCAATACCTTTGATTGTTAGGGATATTCGAACGATGCTTCACATGAATTTCAAATTTTTTTCTTGATTTCATCAGAATTTTCAAATTACTTGCTACTTTTGCAAGTTCATCTGCAATACCATTCTGAATACGAGGGACACATGTCAAAGTATAATCTGAAAACAATCTCAAGATATCTAATACTGCATTGTGGTAGGCCCGCATTCAAGTATGCTTAGCTTGATATTCAACTTTCACTTGCTTAATAACTAACTCGGAGTCACCATACACTGCAATCCTTTTGGCATTTAACTTTCTAAGAATTTTTAGACCAGCAATTAAAGCTTCGTATTCAGCCTCATTATTTGAACAATCAAAAGCCAATTTATAAGAACAAACCCTTACATTACTTGGCACTTTTTTTGGGGAAGAAAAGGGGTTGCATACCCAAATGCCAATTCCAGCACCGTCATTTCCTATCGCACCATCAAAATCCATGGTCCACAAACCATCTTCATCCTCTTCCAAATGCTGAAATTCTATTTGCTCTGTTACTTCTGCTTGCTATCCATCAACATTTTGCTGCTGTCGGAAGGCTGATTGCTCAGTGGTACTATCAAGTCTTTGTCTCTCTTTCTTTAGGATATCTCTGAAATTTTCAGTGATTTTTGGAATGTCGTCTACTTCAACTAATTGTTTTTTTACATCATTAAATATATCTGAATATAAAACAAAGGATTCCAAATTAGTATGTACATAGTTGATTAGATGTTTTACCAGTTTCTCCTTGCTAGTAATCATATACTTCATCTTTTTCTCCTGGTATAATTTCCTCATCTAACTGAACACGGGAATAGTATCATAGGATAAATAAAGCTGCAATGTCCCTTTAAGTTTCTCTCCCCAAGATCTGGAAAGAAGCATGCCAAATCTCGGAGGAATATCCGCCACAGCCACATCCATCAAAACATTTTTAGTCGGAATCTGATCCAAATAGACCACCAAATATTTGATAAGCCCATTGCATCTTACTCTACTAGAATCGAAAGAATAAAGGTCATGATACTTTCTAGTGATATCCAATCCCAATTTCTCCATGATTTCCCTATGCATGAGATTATGAGAAGCTCCGGAATCAAACATAACATTGTGTAACACATAGTCATGCAATATAACGCTGATGTAAAAAGGAGGTACATCACTATCTGGAGACTCACCATCCAATGTTGGACCAAAAATCAACTCAAGTTGATCATCTTCCCCGTTTACCATATCAGACAATGGATCTAAACTCAAAATCTTAGACACCTGACCCTTATAGCTGCTATTCTTCATCAATTCAGTCAAAGGAATGGACACTTTTAACTTATCAATTTCATTTTCTATGTTAAATACTGAGGTTTTCTCTACCTATTTAGCAGGAACATCCTTCTTTTCAGTTTTCTCCCTTGATATATTTGGCTGATTGGATCTTTCATTTGCTGCTGGTGATTTGCTAGTAGTGGGATCAGCTGTCTCTTTCCCCTTCTTCTGTACAATGGGTGAATCATTCTTTGGTGCTGAAGCTTCCTTTCTCTTTTGAATTGGATTAATGGGCACATCTCTACTTCTGAGTGAATATTATTGCTACTGGGTAGTCAAGGCATTCATGTATCCCCTCTAATATTCATCAGAATCTTCTTCAAGAGCTGTCTCATTTGCCAAGATGAAATTCTTTTCCTTTTGTACAGCTGAGTTTTCAGAATACTCCTCATCTTCAGTGATAAAAATTAGTGTATCATCAGGTGTAAAGAAATGATTCTCTTCTCCAACTACATCCTCCTCATCATTTGATTTTGGACCATGGAAAAAATTTTGCTGCAAGGGTGTCTTGACTTGTTGCTGTACTGCTGGTTCTTGTTTTCACTGCACTCTTTGCTTGATTCTCAATTGTGGTTGCTGCTGGCCACGGAAGTTAGGATTTATGATCTGTGGTTTAGACTTACCAATTTTTAATCTTTCAAAAATCTTTTCTATCTTACAGAGCACTTGATCTGAAGTGGAAAACTCTTCCTTTATTGCTACCTTCTTTTCAGCTTTCATTCTAGCTCTCCTGGCATTCAAATTAGCTTCAATGCTGACTGCAATTTTCTGCATATCTTCTAAAGTGCCCGAATCTCTTTCTCTTAATTTATAGGCCATGTTGGGATCAAAACCATCCAGAAAATTAATTAAAGCTGACCCCCTAGGTGGATTTATATCAACATGAATTGCATTGTAAACAGAATTGAATCTAATGCAATAATCTTGAACAGATTCACCAACGTTCCGTTTGATATTTTCATATTCGGAAAGGATCGAAAGAGGGTATTTCTTCACTTCCCATGAATTGTCTCTGAAGATTAGGCAATGTAACAATACCTCTAGCTGGCAAAGCTCTGAACCATTTCCTTACTTCGCCTCCAAAGGTTTGTACAAACAGTCTCATTGTCACATTTTCTGCATCAATCTCATGAAGGTCAAAGAAATCTGCCATCCTATTCACATGTTGTTGAGCAGTAACACTTTGAGGAGTACCATCAAATAATGGAATTTTTCTTTGATAATCAGCGGGCATGTCATCCAGGTTTTAAGGCAACACAAGGGGTGCAAATCGGGCAGCCATTGCTCTGAGTGGTTTTACAACCGGGTTTGGGGATATAGGATGAGTCAGAGAAGCTGATGTATGAGGTGTATGTGGTGTGGAGGGGGGTGATACTACTGTAGATTATTGATCAGGGATAGAAGGTTGCACATGAATGGTGGGGATAAAAGGAGGCTCGGTAGGAATTTGTGAACTAGATGTAATTGCGGATGACCCAAGAGTTGTAGATGCAGACTCTATGAATTTGAGAATTTTCATTGCCACAATGGAATTCTGAATATTCAAGATGTAACTGTCAATGGATCTATTAGATTTTTCAATTTCAAGATCTTTGACAAACTCTGGATTTAGGACAGTAGAATCAATAGCACTTTCAGATTTAGTCTCAAACAATGACAACTCAAATTGTTCGTCAAACTCAAGATCTTCAAGATACTCAAAAACAACAGAACGTGAATGAGATTTGAACACACAGGAATCACAGGACTTTATCAACGAAGGATTCTCAAAATAAGATTGGGATTTTCATACATAGGAGGTGGATCGGGATCTGGATTTTCTCTGGTATGTCGTCTGGAAGCCAGTGTGTTGAATTATTCCCAAAAATTAGACGGACAAAGTCAACTTTCTCAGCCTATCAAATTATAGACTCATCACCCAAAAGTATAGAATCATCTAATATACTGGGGCAATTTACAAGTCATATGTTACATTTATAGAACTAGACCGGAGATTGGCTGAAGCAGCGTTTATCTACTTTCACTAATGCAAAGGAAGAGAATTTTGAAGGCTACCTGGCATAACTTCAAGCTCCGTCTATAGCTTATAAAACAAATAACACTAACAAGAAAACAATTTTGTGATTCCCCAGTATGGTCGCCACTATGTTATTGCCTAAATCTATCTCAGGCTGAGAATGGCATAATCTAGGGTAACATCAAAACACACTTAACCTGGTAGCTAGCCCTACCAGATCGGGAGAGGGATCTCTCCTGGTCAATCTCAGCAAAAAATGATCAGTGAGGCTTGAGATGAATTGAATGAAGGCTAATTTTAGGCTAGGTATATATGCAAAAGAGTTTGATTTGATTTTGAGGGTGTTTGTTGGATCAAAGGGAAGGGCAGATTTTAGGTCTGGGAAATGAGCAGTTTTTCAGGGATCTGAATGGGGCAAGGTAGGCACTTGATTTTGACACTTTAAATTTGAAGGAAATGGAGAGTTTGAGAAAGGTGAGGAGCTGAAGAGGGCAAGAAACTTTCAAGGATCCTCTCCAAATAGTTGAAAACATAGAAAATTAAATAAACCCTAGGTAGAGCACTAGAAATACTAATGAATTATAACTTTATCCTTATTTGTTTAACTTAAGAAGAAATAAGAGGGAAAATGGTATACATGAAACAACAGTAGACTTAAATTTATAGAGAGAAACACATTATCAAACCAAAATGCCACAAGAATGCCAAATATTGCTACAAACCCTGGTTTATTCCTTTGCCAAATTGCAGAGATGAATGTACAATGATGCTCCAAGAAATCCCAAGTGTCCAACCAGGAAAATGACTGAAAAACTACAAGATATAGAAAAACATAACTAATCCCAAGCCTCTAGGGGCCGAGCTCACAAATTTAGGGGCTGTTTCAACAAGATATAAACTAAGAACTGGAAAATAGGCAGTGGAATAGCTTGCCTCTATAAGATAGGAAACTGATTCATTCAGTTGCATTTCACCTTTTGATGGATGAACTTACTTCCATGAGTGAAAATTTAACAAAAGTACATCAAGATCCATCAAAGTACATGAAATTACATCATGATTTTAAAATCTGGAAGCAAGAAATTCAAAATGTCAAAACCTAGGCGAAAAACAGAGTTACTCAGTCCAAAATGAGCAAAAATTCCCAATGCATCGCGCCTGATTTCTCTATGCATTGTGCCAGTTTGGAGCTACTTTTGAAGGCATTCCTGGTGTCCAAATTCACTCGAAGTGGGCTTGTTTGAAATTTATACCTGTCTACTTTCCAACACAAGTGGATTTTCTAAATTTGACTTCCATTTGCCCCTCCAAAAATGAGTTCTCCCAACACTGCTTCCTGTGTGTCCAAAAAGGGGCAGAAAGGTCATTTTTAGGGTATTTTTGACCCTTCTGGAAGCCCAAAACTTGTAAAAATCTCTTGGCCATGGGTAGGCATGCATAAATTTTCATGAAAAATCCAAAAATGTAAAGTTTTTCCCAAGAGGAGCTCCCAATCATAAGCACGCGCCACATGGCGCTACGCGTAGAGCTGAAAAATCTGTGTTCAGGCAAAAAAAAATAAAATTGCAAAATGTGTCCCAAATTTCTTGAAATTTTGGCTGAATTTCCTCCATCATGTACTATGCTAGGCCAAGGAAGCTTCGGCCAAAATCTGAAGTCTATCTTGCCTTTTCTGATGCATTGATTCCCTTTTCAACTTAGCTTTCAGGATCTTGATTTGTGCCTTGCAAACATGATTTCTTGCCCAATAATGATTCTCCATGTGCCTCAACATGTTATTTTTCTTGCTATCCTTCTTTAATAGCTTTTCCAAATGAATATTTACCCTTTCCAGTGAATTTTCGCGATTAGCCTCAATCTCTTGCTCAATGGATGTCATCTCACTTTAGCTCCTTTGGGCATCTTGCCGGTTCTCACGTATATTTTGCAACTCCATGATAGTTTTATGATCTTCCAACTGTTTTTTTCTTTGCTCAAGGTAGTTTATTATCCATTGGGCTCTTTGCAACTTGACGAACAAAGTGTTTATTTCCGCCTTCTGCTCCTGAACAGCCTCTCTCAGCTTTGAGCTATGAGAGCCCAACTCATCATCAATGAGTATGAAATATATATGTTGGCCTCTTGAAGGCCCCTCATCATGTATTGGCACCTTACCCTTGTCCTGTACATGTACTGCTGATGAAGGAAGCGAGACCCCTTCCACCCCGGGTGGAGATAATACTCGCCTGACTACTGCAAACAAACCTCTAGTGCCCCTCTAATAAGTGACAAACACCGGCAAACTAGCGGTCTGTGTCTCATGACCTTCATGCTGATATGAAGGTTCACCTACCTCATGAAAAGCCTCCGAAGGTACCTGATAAGCTATGAAGAAATCATTAGAAACTAAATCCTCCCATGAAATATCCTGCAAGCCGAGCTGATGCATAACCACAATTTTGATGAGTGCAAAGTGATAGATACTGCTATACTGCTGCTCAAGAGTTTTCCTTTGCACAAGAGTGGTCATATTCTCAATATTCTGGCATATGAAGTAAGGTAGGTTCATCATTCTCACCCTGGTAAAATGCATCAGCAACCTGATATGATAGGCATAGAGACATGAGAACTGGCCCTCACAACTAAAATATTTGATAATAAGTTTCATCAACGGAGCATATGAATCTTTCAGAAACCGAAAGGGAAAAACTCTACTGAGTTGTCTCAAAAATCTAGGATTGATATATGGCTCATAGTGTTCCCTTTCAACCTGTTGTATTTTGTTCCATTTCTCTCCAACATTTGGAATTCCGGTTGCTTGAGAGATAGTTTCAGGCGTTAAAGTGAATGTCAGACCTGCAAGAGTGACTTGACCATTATGTAAATGCAACACAAACAATCGGGCCAAGTCATGATGGTGGTGAACCCTAGAAACCATTTCACAAAATTGATAACAAGACTGTTGTTGAAAACATGAAACAGCAAGAGGACAGGCCTATAGCTCAACCAATGAATTAGGCTCCTCCCTCACATGTCAGCCACTCTTAAGATGTCTCCTAGGTGCATGCAATTCAGTTGTGGAGTCAGTGTCTTGGTCATAAGAAGAATCTGTCTCCATGCTTGCCAAAGTCTATATTTCCTTAGATGAATATGAGGAGTTTGGTGTCTTTGGTTTTTGTTGCCAAATGGTGTGATAATATGTGGGGGACTATGGAGGGAGAGGGTAGGAGGAATGATGGGACATTGCCGATTGAAATTTGTCAATTGAAGAGTTTAGGGTTAGTCACTAGGTTTTTTGGGATAGCATTTGGGTTTGGGAAATTTGTGATTAGGATGGGATAATGGAATAGGGAATGGGAATATGGAATAGGGAATGAGTGTTTTAGGGATATGAGGGAATATGGAAATGGGCTAATGGAACAAGAATAACTGTGATGAGGGAATAACAAGGTGGGGAAATGGAAGTGATAGGCACAAAACCAAATTCTAAACCCTAAGGAAACAATCCTTGAACAAGAAAATAGGGTTTGAATTTTCTTGTATTAAATCCTCATAAACAATGCAAGACACATGTTCATTGGTAGTGGAGGGGTTGCTTGAATTACTTGGACCAAAAGGGACCGAGTAGGTTTGAGGTTTGAATGTAATTGGGGTTCAAAACACTTTGCGGCCCTACGCGTCGCGCAACAAACCCAACACATCGCGTACCTCCAATGCGCCATGCAGGAGCAATTTCAACACAAAGGGGGCTGACCCAATTCGTCACGCCCACCCAATGCGTCGCGTCACCCGGCCAATGCGTTGCGCAACTGAACTTGCACTATTTTTCCTTCAAATTTCTTCCTTCGCTCTCCACGAATTCTCCTTGGCTCACTCTGTCCTCTTGGCATACAAATGAACTCTTGAAACATAAAAATTATTTATATACCAAGGATTTTAATTCTCCATTTCAAAAAAAATCCACTTTGTAATGTTTCAGATTTTGACACTTTTTAAAAAACTCTGTTTTGCTTCATTTTGGCTTTTTGACTGAATGATGTGTTTTCAGTTTGTCTTGCAGGGAATGGATAGGATGGAGCTTGAAAAAGGTGACTAGGGTTGCCAGTGAAAATATTATTACAACTGAGAAAGCTTGAAATTACATTACATTTGTACATAAAAAGATGAAATACCCTATTTTTCTTCAAAACAGAGTTTTGAAGAAAATACATTATTAAGCATATGATGATGAAATTTTTAGTACTGAATCCTTATTTCAAACTCCTCATGTGCCTGCTGAGCATTATGGGGGATTTTGAAGACCTTATTAATGAAACCCTAGACCTAATGACACAAAAAACCTAAAAAATAACTCTTTGCAAACTATGAGACAAAAAGTGAGTGTAAATGGTCTTAATGGACAGAAATAGGCCAGCAGGTAAAGGACATGAGGGACATGAACAACAAGTCACTCTCATCAGATGATCCATGCTCCTAATGGAATGCATTTGGCTGAGTGAGACACCTAGTATGCAATGCAACAAGAGAAATTTTATCACTGACGGAGGGATGAAGATACCGACACTAACACTACCTTTACGAGTAAATATTGCAGTTTTCCAAATGGAATAAAACATATTACATCAAAGGATTTTGGAATCATGGGTGACTAATAGATTGGTGGAGAACTAAGAGTTTCCAACAAGCTAAAGACTTAATGCACGTAGACGTTCCCTCGTCAATCACTGTGCGAAAAACTCACCTATAAAGTTGACTAAAACAGGTATTTGTAAAGCCATTTGGTGCGGGAGTCTAGGTACAATGTTCTCGATATCTAAGACAATACGATTATAATATTGAGGGTCAATCACTCCAATAGATGATATAGTAACTTCCTCTAAGCTAGACAAGACTGCAACACTTCGAGGGTTGACATTCTTGAATTTGACATTGTGAAATATTCAACAATGTTGTAGTTCTGAGCAACTTTTGCATGTGGATTGAAAGCCGATTTTTGAAGTACACCTTTGGAAAGCATATTAATTACTAAATCAGGACTAGGTTTCTTGATGTGTAATGGTTTGAAAATAGGAGTTGATACTGGAGGTTGACTGGATGATCCAGTTTCATTTCCAATTACAGGACTTTTAGATCCATAATCTTGAGATCACGTTGCAACCATAACCTGAGACATCATCATGATATTTTTCAATGAATTGGAAGACGATCCATTCATTTCACTATGTTGTGATGGAAAATGATATTTAAGAACAGTGGGTATGGGCGAACCTTTGAGAAATTTATATACCTTGGTCTGATGTGGGCACTCTTTTGTGTAGTGATCCTCGTGACATATAAGACAAGGATAACATGGTTTCCTTTTTTCTTAAGGTGGTTCTATTTTTTTTTTCTTTTTTTCTTTTGGAGAATTGTTTTGTTTTTTTTTACCCTTCCATTTCTTATTATTTCCAGATGATTTGGTTTTGGCAGTGGATGAATCTACAACATTGATTTCGACAGAAGTTTCTAGAGAAGAGTCTCCTTTGGGTGAATAAGGTAAAGTTATGATTGGAGTATTATATTTGGGTTGTTTAGTTTTACTCTTTGATGTACTAACTATATTGATTACACCTGCGGCATGAGAATTCGAAGGAGTTGTAGTAAGTTGAGCTGGGTGAGGTAAAAGAGAAATTTTTTCATACAAAGTAGTGGACTGTGTGTAAACAAAGTATAGATACTCAGATTGAGCGATAACCTATTTTTCTATTACAATGCATCCTTTAGCTACATCTTTGGTAATATTAGGGAGTAATTATTTGATAGACCATTTAGCCAAAATTTGATCCAGGATGAAAACTTTGACTAAACAACGTCTACGTCGCCGTTCATGGATGTGATCTGAAATGTACGTAGATTTACTTTGTTTAAATGAATTCAAGAGTTTTGTGCCATTATCATAACGGAATGGTAAATAAAAATGAGTAAGGAAAGCAGTTTCTAAGGCATTGATATTGTTGAAAGAGCCTTGTGGTAACTCAATGTACAACTTCGTGGCTAAGCCGATCAAATTTCTTTGAAAAAGTCTTGAACAAATGGAATCATCAATCAAAGATTTGGATTCACACCTGTTACCACTCATATTTTCCTTGAAGTTTTAGGGAAGAGGAAAGGGGTCCAAGGTAACCACAAACCAGATTTTAGGTACAGAATCTAGCCAATCTGTACCCAGAGAGGGCTCTCTCCTTAAGTTTTAGCTTTGTTTTGAAAGATATTAGGCTAGTTATGAAAGTACAAGGATTTTGATTGTGTTTGGGTGATGAAATTATATAGCAGAAAGGTAAGACTGAATAGTTTAGGCCATTGGGCTAATGGAGTCAAAGAAAGAAGGCTTAACTGGATTAAGTTTCTTAACAAGAGATGGTTTCACAGGGAAAGGAAATCAAATAGGGAACAATTTAATATCTAAAATGAATGGAATGAACTTCAAAATTGGTGAAGGGCAATTAAGAATCCTTCAACATATTCGAAAGAGGGAACTGGAATGATTATTAATAAAGAGAAATTAAGTATTCTTTACCAAATAATCAAAATTATTAAACTAGAAAACAGGAGCAATCAAGAATTCATTGTTTAAACTAGTTCAAAGGAAAACATTAAGAATAATAACGATTGAAAATAGATTGCACTTAAACACTTTCTGAATTATTCCTTTTCGTTTATCATTCAGATATGAAACACATATGGTATAATAAACAAGCATAAAACTTTAAAACATAAGAGATAGATGACGTATTGATCCATTTTTAATTCAAGAATCCTGTGAAAAGTCCTTTGCAGCAATTTCTTATCTAGCTAGCCATGCAAAAATTTTCCAACGACACTTTACTCCAAAGTAATCAATATTACAGCAAAATCTATGAATTCCACCCCCCCAATACTCCAATTGAGGGAGTATTTATACAAAAAATTATCAAAAATATCTCCTAACAAAATGAGATATAATCTAGGATGACTCATGGATATGTTACAAGAAAATAGAGACAGATGGTCTCGTAGATAAGAGAAAATATAACTGATGTTGTGTTGTTCCCATTTTTTATGAATGTGCTGGAGGCAAGTCCTAGGATTTGGTTTACTGCTATCCTCTGTAGTAACTCTGTGCTGGCTGCTCTGTTTTACTAATATTCTTTACTTGTATTGATACACTTTGACCTTTGTTTAATCTCTGTTTTATCCTTTTTATCATGACTTACTATACTAAAAAATCAAAAATTCATGTAAGGATAATTTTTACAAAATTTCTAACATCTCTTCCCACCATTGAGCTTCCAGTATTCTAGTTCTTTGAAGATTCCTTAGAGTCTCATCAGTCTTTGTAAATCTGAAGAAAGTAGGCTGAAATGGGAATAAATGCTTTACTCATGGTCAAGATAAAAAAAATATTTCTAGACTGTCATTAAGAATTTTGGCTGTAGGCAATGCTGTTGCTATTGATGAACTGGCCTAGTTGTCAGCATACTTATTCAATTTCTCAACATAGCTTTCAAGGCTCATTAGCTTATCATCTGAAACTAAAGGTTTTGGTAATCCTTTACTCTGCAAAAGATCCAATCTTTTATTAAAAGAATAGATTTCTTCCTGCATATTAGAGCATTTTCTTTCTAGGTTCTGCATCAGAGTTCTTTTAGTAAAAATATTTTTATCTCCAAAATTGTTTCTGTTCTATCTTGGATACCTAGTTATTCAAGTTGATATCTATTCTTGGGGTTTAAAAATTGTATGAGCTCATTGGCTTCTTCAGGCATATTTCCTAATTCTTCTCTTGCCCTTTGAACATCCTCCAGAGCCAATTTAACTAAATCATTCTGCTCATACATTATTTGAATTGATGGTCAGACATCATTTATTGACTGAATGATGTTGGTCCAAATAATTTCTTTGATTTCCTTCAAATGCTTCTCCAATGTGAGATCCTTCTCTAATGATTTAACCAAATTTTCTAATCTATTGACCTCTCTTATTTTTTCTACAACACTCATCCTTGAAAGATCATATTTTTTTTCTAAAGTGATAAATTGTACCTTTGTTTTCTGGAGCTCTATCACCTGAAGTTTCAATTCCTCCATTGATTTTATTAATTATTCAGTGCTTAAATTGGAAGTGTTGCCTTGTATTAATCCCGTTGACTGATTTGTTGCTGTTGTACCTGTAATAATTTCTAGTGTTGTCAATGCTGGAATGTTTGACTGCTTGTCCTTTAATGCCTTTTCAAGTTCTTTTTCAGTTTCATTCAGTTGCTCACTAAGTTTCAAGAGAAAATCCATCAATTCTTCTTCAGAATTTTGCTTAATTATCTCATTAGTTTGTGGATGCCTTGAAGATGGTAGCTTTAGTTGTTTTCTTAAGGCTGCAATATCATCATCTTTCTTCTTAATCAAGGCTTCTATACCCTTGACATATTTGGGATTATGACCCAATCTAATAATTATTTCTTCCAAAGTCTTTATTTTGTTTTCCTTGGCCTGGGAAGAGGCTTTTTCAAGATGCAATTGAGCAGAAGTATTATCCAAGGAATTCTGCAATCTTTGAGCACTCATTGATTTATCAGTCAAAGTTGAGTAAATCATCTCTCCAGTTTGTTTGTGCAACTCAATCTGATCCAAAGGATGGATATCCTTTTCCATGACTTCAAAATTGGTTCTAACATAATCTGCAACTATTTGAGGTTGCTGCACTTTGGGTTTGAAATGACTCATCACCATTTTACGCTGTTGGATGTCATAAGCTGACATCAGTCGTTGTTGGTTTTTGGGAGCCATCTTCAAATATTGATTGTAGACTTGAAGTCTTAATGGATCATTTCTAGCCTTTGTATTTATAAATGTCTTTTTAATATCCCAGGCATCCTTCACTGGTGGTTTGAAGGAAGATACTTCTGCACTTTGTTGTCTTCGTAGCTCCTTTCTCTGTGAATTAATGGATGTCCCACTGATTATGCATGTTTGCTGACTATCTAACTCTTCTCTCCTTTGAATATCAGGGGTTTCTTGAAAAAATTCTACTTCTGAAAGAGGATTTAATCTTTGTCTTTTGACATCAGGTTGCTCTGAAGATCCACTGATAGGGGTAGCTGTTTCTGCCTCTCTTTTCTTCCCTTTTTCTTCATTGAGAGGAGTTTGTAAAATTGAAATTTCTGCCACATTAATCTGAGTGGGGGAAGTCTATATTTGGGCCTATTCCTTAGAAGTTTCAGGCTGCTCTGTCATTGTGAATTTCTCTGTGATTTGTGTATCAGCCTCCTTTTCCTTCCCTTTGGATGCTACTGTGGCCAATGCACTGATTTCCTGCAAATTTTGCTAAGAGTTTCCAGCAGAAGAAAAACCAATTCTTGGTCTTTGCACTTGCCCAAAAGAGTCCAGGTCAAGTATTTTCTCAAGGTCTTTCATAACATTTTCAACACTGACCTGTTCACTATCTTGTTCTACTAAGGTCCCTTCCATCCATTCATCCATATTTGCAAATTGTTCAATTTCTGGAATTCTATGGTGAAGGTATGGTGACAATTTGTTTTTCATCCTCCTATCACAAATAAAACTATTTGGGTCATAAGGTACCCAGTGGAAACATTTTTGCAATTTGAGATAATCTTCTAGGATTTTTTCAGCTTCTTTTCCTGCATCTCTAGAATTATAGACAAAAGGACCTAATTGACTCTTAATTCTGAGTTGAGCTTTTTTCTTTGCATTGCAAAAATGGACTATGTCTGAATTTATCATTTTTCTGAAATACTCTAAGGCAAAAAGCCTCATTGGGATATACTTTGGTAACTTGAAAGGACATAACTCACACCCATATATTCTAATTTCTATATGATTCCGGTATAGGTACCAATCACCTATCTTGTATTGCTTGGAAAGTTGGAGAATTTTCTTCATATCATTATTGACCCTAGGAGGGGAAAATCCTGTTAATAAGGTAATTTTAGGGTGCACAAATAGGTCAATGAACTCATTGTAGGAATAAGGAGAATCAGAGGAATTATGGAAGATTGCAGACCAAAAAATTACAGACCTTAGATTTCCTTTGGCATCAAGTTTCATGACATGGAAAGGGAAACTCTCTGATTGATAATAAAGCATGAGATGGTATATAACAGTAGAATATTTGAAAACTCTTTCATCTTCCAATCTCATGAACTGGTCATGAATTTTATCAGCAATGTAGGAAGAAAAATCATATTTGACAGCAGGGGGCTGTCCAAGGGTAAAAATTGACAGCAACACTAGGGTTAACCTATCAACATATTCACTAGTTTTGAAACCCATTACAGAAGATATCATATTCAAAATGAGTCTGCCCATATCTATGAAAAAAGTATATCCATAAGGAGGAGGGCCTTTGGGCTGATGTTCTTGAAGAATAAAAGTTTGACAGAGGCGATTTAACTCTTCTTGGGATAAATTGGTCAATTTTTCAAGTAAATCTCCCATGGAAAGGGGAGTTAGGGTTTGACCAGGATGAAACTGTAACATGTCGTTGACAGATTGAGCAGTTATTGGGAAAAGGACGGTTTGACTCGGAGACATGACTGCTCGTTGATTGGGATCATAATTGGCATGGCAGTGATGAATTATTTCGGGAAAAATATGAACTGAGGGTAAAAGATACATTGGAAGATTGGATTCCCACAGTCCAAAAATGTTAGAGCCATTCAAGTAACTATCTCTGCATTGGTAAAAAATTCTAAGAGGATTTTCACTAAGGATGAGGTCTTTAATTTGGAAATCTCTATCTGCTAGAGGCAGATAGTCTAAATCCTTATGAGCGGCATTCAGAGGTGCGATATTCAAAGCCACGGGAACTTCCATTTATGGTTCTTGTGGATTTAGAAAGGAAGTCGGGTTTTAATAGAAAAACAGGAAAAATTACAGGTCTGGGAATACAATTACTGGTCTGGGATGAAATGAAGACCAAATTGTACCGTGTTTTTAGCTTTTTCCTGTGGAATTAAAACAAAAAACCAAGATTTTGCAGAGTTCAACGAGAATTTGGGTAAATACCCATTTTCTGGGAAATGAACAGTGACAAAAACAAGTGTAGGCAACGACAGATGAGTTCTGGATTGTTCGAGTGTAATTTTCTCAGCAAGGTGGCGGTTGACAGTCTTCGACAGTTGGTTTTGAAGTTTTTTCATGGGACACTGGTCGCTACATGGGATAATGAAAATGATGTGCTTTGGTGTGTTTTAATCGCAAAGTCAAAGGTTGGCGAGATATTTTTTTTTTAAAGCAGATGATGCAAGCAGGTACGGTTGTTTTGTCATAGGAGGTAAGCGGTAAGCGGTATATATCGCATCGCTTTTGGGGATGGGCAGTTTTTAGCATAGGGCCAGCAATTCCATACAGCTTGCGAAGTGTGGCGAGGCACTATTTGGAAAACCGCTTGGCCATCGTGCGTTATCGTTCGGACATGGGGGCGCAGCGATATGGATGACAGCCGTAGATTATGGATTGGTTGATCGGACGACAGTCGAGGAGGTGAGATGATGGGGAGATAAATGAGAGGGCCCAACACAATTAAATATAATTAATCGCATCGGGGGAATTTTGATTGGTGAGGTAGGTTATTAATTAACCATGAGGGTTAATTAATCCATTTTTTATACTGTGGGGTGTCGGGCTTTTAATTAATTGGGGATTTAACAAATTAATCACATTTAACACCATATTAAGGTTATTTTTCAACCAAAGGGGTGGGATATCTAATAATTTGGATTTTTATTAGAACAATACGGGAATAGGTGGATTTATGTAGGGATTTAAATAATAGAGTTAAAAATTAATATGAAATTAAATGGAAGCGCTAAGTGAAAAAACATTAGAAATATGTATTTGACTTATGCTTGAATGAGAAGGGTTTTTATGAAATATTGCACAATTTTCCTAAGTAAAATAGGATTTTACTTAAGAAAATATTTTTTGAAAGTGAATGAATGACTTATTAATGGTTTTAAGTGCTTAGGCTTTTTCAATTATTGGGCCAAGGGTCCGGTCCCTTCAAAATTCAAGGAAATTCCTTGAGCCCCTATAATTTTCAAATGCCTTAGTACTTAGGGGAAATTAGTGAAATTTTTAGGGAAAAATGAGAAGGGAGGTTAACAATTTGACTTTGTTTCGCTTGAAATTCTTCCAGTGTAGTGCCTGCCTTGCATTTTGTGATGAAAGTAAATATTAACACATTTAGAGTCATTATCCATCACGTGTAATTCTGCAACAACATCTACCTACCCTACCTACTTTAACCTACCATTTTTTCTCCTTTATTAGGGTGCACTTAGACTGGAAAACCCTTATCACACTTTCTTTTCTTTTACATGTAGAAATATATCTAATTCTAACCTTATTACATCCAAGGGCTCAGATTAAACTGTTGAGCTCCTTTTATTTACTCTACCTATCTACTTATCTGCCACGATTAAACAGTTTGGTCAGATTTTATTCTCTATCTCTAAAACATAAAATTGAAAGATGAACTAGCCAAGCTTAAACTGTTTGACTGTTCATCAATTGTGGCATAAGATACAAGTTGCACACAATTCGTTTATTTACATAAGAGAAAAAAGTAGTGGAATTTAGACTTGCACACTTTCCTTGGCCTTTCTTTTGGTGGGGTTCATTTTCTTTTACTTTTTTGGCCATTTTTGTTTTTTTTCACCCTTTGATTTTTGTTTTAGGGTATGCCCTCTTTACATTTTTTAATTTTTTTGATTTTTTATTTTGACAATATGGAAAACCTTTGCAACAAGGAAAGGTATGAACATATTGCATAGCCCATCAAGTCAATCAAGATATATGACACCTATTGGTATAGGAGCATAACACTGGCTCCACATGGGGATGGATTTTCCTGGTGAAAAGTCAAGAACAGCAGGTCATTTGTCCTCAAAATAATTTTGACTGAACTATGGAATCTTTTTCTTCTTGTTGCTTTATTGTATGTATGACAGTAATACTTCTGAAGCTTAGGGCCTTCTCTTCGGGATTCAACTCCAGCAAGTTACTATCGACTCAAAGCTGTGACATTATAAAGGATATAGTGTGTACATGTTAAAAATCAGGATATCCTAATAAATAGGATCAAAGTAATGTTTCAACATTCGACCATTAACTGGCCCATATTCAGTTTCTGTACCATCCAATTTTTTCAGAAAATATGTATTGTTTCCTTGTAAAGCGTGAATAATATAAGGTCCTTTCCACAGGAAGTCAAACTTCCCATGTTTTCCCTTATCCTCTCTTCTGGAATCCCATCTTAAAAATTTGTTTCCAAGTTGGAAATCTTCTCCCTTGGTCCTTTTTTCAAATATCTTCTTTAGCTTCTCTTGCAATACTTGGGATCTCTGATATACTTCCTCTTTGGTCTGCTACAAATTGATAGTCTGATTTATTCTCCTTTGGATATCATTAGGTTCAACTTGAGCTTCTTGAAGTAATTTCATTACAGGAACTCCTAAATATGAAGGAAATACAACCTCAATTCCATAGACTAAATCATAAGGACTGGTCCCAATAGATTTTTTGGTGGTGAGTCTGTCTGCCCACAATGCATTTGTAAGTTTCTTGTGCCAATTTTTCTTGTTTTCCTCCAATAATTTCTTAATAATATTGATGAGACTCTTGTTGGAAGATTCAGCCAATCCATTACCCTGAGGGTAATAGGATGTGGAATGGCTTAACGTGATATGATATTTGTTACAGAAACTTATCATCTTCTTAGATTTGAAGGCAACAACATTATCAGTTATGATTTTCTCAGGACAACCAAATCTTGATAATATATTGGTTTCTAGGAATCCTATGATCACAGTGTCATTGGCTTGTCTGGAAGGAATTTCTTCTATCCATTTGGTAAAATATTACATGGCAGTGAGGATCCATTTGTGTTGGCCAGAAGAAGAAGGATGGATTTCTCCAATGAAATCCATGCCCCATTGTTGGAAAGGTTTTTCAGTGGAAATTGGTTTCAAGGGTAAAGGTAATATTTTTCTCTTGCCTTCAAAAATTTGACATTTATGGCAAGCAGTGACAAATTTCTTTACATCAGAGAACAAGGTTGGCCAATAAAATCCAGCTCTTAGGATGTTGTCTGCAGTTGATTTCCAATAAAGATGTCCACCACAGTCTCCTGCATGAAATTCATGGAGAGCCTTGTCAGCTTCATCTTTTAACAAACAATTCAATAGAATACCTTCATGATTTTTCCAAAAGAGAACATTATCTAAAATACAAAACTTTGAAGATGTCATCTTTAAAAACTTTTTCTTTGTTCTGGATAACCCTGGAGGAGCTTGCAGGTTTAACAATACATAAATTATATCAGCATACCAAGGTGAATCTAAGAAGGCCTGGCTGATTTGTGGAGTCGCCATCTCCTGTTCGTCATCCAGTTCATTAATATCCAGGGCTTAACAATTTGTTTCTGTCATGAGTTGAGCCAATCCCTGTCCCTTTATAATCTTTGTAGGTTTTATTTCGATATCATACTCTAATATGGTAGCAATCCATTTACCTCTTTTTCCCTCAATTCCATCTTGAGTTAAGATGTCTTTGACAACAACATTTGGTACATAGGCTATCACATGGGAATACAATATATAGATTCTAAAATCTTTAATGGCTTTTACAAGTGCAAAATCTTGTTTTTCCATGATGTTGTATTTTAATGATGCATCCCTTAGTGCTTTACTAAAAAAGGCTATAGGTTTTTCACATCCTTGATCATCCTTTTGTAATAAAACAGCTGCTACAGTATGTTCTGATGCAAATGAAAATATTATGAAGTCTCTATCAAATTGTGGACTGGTAAGAACTGGTGTTCTAGTCAAAGCCATTTTAATTTCTTCAAATTCTTGTTTGGCTTCTACTGTCCATTTAATACTTGAATCCTTTCTTAACATGTTAGTAAGCAATCTAATTAATTCAGCTAAGCTAGATATGAATCTTCTCAAAAAATTGATTTTTCCTATGAAAGCTTGAAGTTCTTTAACATTTCTAGGGTGAGGTATCTGCAATATAGCTTCTATTCTAGCAGGATCAATTCTAATACCATCTTTGGAAATGATATGGCCCAAGAGTTTACCTTCTTCAAGACCAAACAAGGACTTTTTTGGATTCAAAGAGATACCATACTTTCTACATTTTATGAATACTTGTCTGAGATGGTCCAAATGCTGCTGATCTGATTTAGAAAAAACAGTTAAATCATCCAGATATATAACAAGAAAGTCATGAATTTCTTTTGCAAATGCGATGTCCATTGCTCTTTGGAAGGTTGCTCCTGCATTTTTAAGTCAAAATGTCATTTTAACGTATTTGAATGTGCCCCATGGTGTTGTAAAAGTTGTTTTTTCCTAGTCATCAGGATGAACCAGAATCTGGTTGTATCTTAAGAACCCATCTAGAAGAGAAATCCTAGAAGCACCTACTACCCTTTGTAAAATGTGATCCATTTTGGGCAAAGGGTAATTATCCTTCAAAGAAACCTTATTTACATTTCTTAAATCAACACATAATCTGATCTCTCCAGTTTTCTTCCTAGTAGGTACTAAATTAGACACCCACTCTGAAAACCTAATGGGAGCAATTATCCCTGCTTCATACATTCGTTTGACTTATTTTTCAATTAAAGGCAGCAATACAGGGTTGATTCTTCTGAGTTTCTGTTTAAATGGTTTCTGATTTTCTTTCAGAGGTATTGTATGCTGAATTATAGAGGTATCATATGATTTCAAGTCTTCATAACTCCAGGCAAAGACATCCTGGAATTCTCTCACTAGTTCAACATATTTTAGTTTTTGATCAGGAGACAAAGATTTGGATAACTTTATCATTTTAGGATTTTCTTCAGTTCCCAAATTTTATTCCTCAATATCTGCTTTCAATGGTTCCATTTTGTGTTTCTTTGGAATATCATTAGAATCGAAAAGATCTTCCAGAGGAGTTAATCCTTTAGGCAAATGATTGTCTTTTAAATTAATGATCTCAGATTCTCCTTCTATAATCTCATCAACCTCCATTTGTTTAAGGTCCTGCATTTATTTTTTGGTGAACTTTGTTGGATGAAGCATTAGAATTGCACTTTCTTCTGAAATGTCTGTTTCTTGTTCATTTATTTTATCAGATTCAATGACCGTATCTTCATCTATATTACTGTTAGAAAATTAATTTTCTAGAGTCAGGAAATTGTTAATCTGATCATCATTTGCAAACACTTTCCAGTTACTAAAATTGTCAGGTATGGCTGGTCTGTGTCTAATCTCAGCTGTGAACTGATGATTAGGTTCGAATGGTAATTTACAAGTGCTGGCAAACATTGCAAGACTATGAGCGTGCAATTTTTGTTTTCTTGGGATTTTAGCAAGCTGAGTCTGTAGAAAAGTATTGAGAATCTCTACAACTGTTCCTCTATATTCTCTCAGTCTGGGATCATTTGTTAGAAAGTGTCCTTTAATTTGTTGAATGATTAAATCAGAATCTCCTATGACAGATACTCTAATTGCCCCTAATCTTTTGACAAGTTTAAGACCTAGCAAAAGAGCTTCATATTCTGCCATATTATTGGTGCACTTAAAGTTTAATCTGTAAGCATGGCCTTCAGCGTGATCATTTTCAAGGTTGTGTATCCAAATTCCAGCTCCTGCTCCTAACTTTTTAACTGAACCATCAAATTCTAAATGCCAAAGAATTTCATGTTCATAATTGGTGTCGGGAGTTTCAGGAACTTTTTTAACAGTGAGATCTGGTTTTTTACTTTCTTCTGGTTTCTCTTGGGTATCTGATGTTTCATTGCCCTCAGAGATTTCCTGGATTTGAACATTAGATTTTTCATTTGTAATTTCTTTTGGTTCTGTTGCTGGAACTTCTAATTCAGTGGGAGGATCAATTTCAGCATTAGAAAGAATAAATGAATCCATATCAGAGTGTACTGAGTAGATGGGGAAATTTTCAGGTTCCTCCTGACTACTGACTACATATTTCATTATAGTTTCTTTGGGTGACCAAACATTGAAATAGTAGCATATGACATGTCCAATTGAAGAGATCCTCCAAGCTTTGCACCCCAAGATCTGGACAATAGCATACCATATTTTGGAGGAATATCTGCTACTACTATATCCATCAAAATTGTTTTTGCAGGGATTGAACCAGTGAAACACACAAGTCTTTGATTAATCCTAAACATATCACCTGATTTGAATCAAAAGAAAAGAGATCTTTGTATGGTCTGGTGATATCTAGGTTTAATTTCTCCATTATAGACTTGGGCATTAGATTGTGAGATGCCCCAGAATCAAGCATGGAATTATGAAGTATTTTATCATGTATGTTCAAACTTATATAGAATGGAGGAGTTCCTCCATTACCTGGTTTTCCATTTACTTCAGGGCCAAAGAGTAATTTGGGTTGGTCATAAAAAAGGTTTATTGAATCATCACTTCCAGTGATTTTGAGTGATCTATTGATTTGACTTCGGTAGACATCATGTTTAGCTAATTCAGACAATGGAACAACTATTTTTAATTTTCCTACTTCAGCCTCTAGATTAAAAGGTTTTTCAGTCTGATTTCTTGTATTTTGGAAAGTTGGATTCTCTTTATCTTCTGTGTTTTTGGTATTTTTCTCCTTCTCAGGAGTGGGTTTGTGGGCTAAATTTGTTTCCGAATTAACTTCCGGAGGTTCTTCTACATTTCCTTTAGAAGGAAGAGTATTGGAAAGTTGTCTGTTATTCAGTTGAATATCGGATACATCTTCAATTATTGGGTTAGCAGGATTAGGATCTGATCTAGAAAGAATATGTACAGGGGAAGTATTGGTTTTACCTTTGAGGGGTTGTTTTGTAGCTTTCTGTTTACTTGTTTCCAGGGCATCAATTCTTCTGCTCCTCAGATTATATTGCTTATGGACTTCATAAATGGATGTATCATATCCCTCCTTGAAGTCAAATGATTCTTCTGAATGAGTTTGGAATTGTTTAAGAATGTGAGCTTCTTGATCATCTTGGGTCAAGAAAATTTCCGGTTCGTTCTTGCGTCCAGTCAAGTTGTTTATTTGAGAATCTTCTGTTGGTTCATCAGAATTTGAGGCTTCAACATAATTTTCCTGGAATAGGGGCCTAATGTTTTGGTAGAGACCATTTTTTCCAGTATTTTCGTTTTGGTTCTTTCTGAAATTTGGATTTCTCCCAGTATTTCTCGGTTGACCATCCCAAGGAGATTTCCTTTCAATTGTTTCTACTCTATCTCCTAGCCTTTCCATCCCTTTAATAATAGCATCTAATTTCTTTTCAAAAGTTGAGGTTTCTTTGTTCAAGGGTATTCTCCTTTTAGTTCTGGCTTTAGCTTGTCTAGCTATCAGGTTGGCTTCAACACTAACAGCTATACTTTGCATATCTTCTAAAGTTTGAGGAGATCTTTCCTTAAGCTGATACACCATCTCAGAATCAAATCCATCAAGGAATTTGAATAATGATGAATCCGGAGGAGGTCTAAGGTTTTCGGGAATAGCATTGTAAACATCATTGAACCTGGTGCAGTAATCTTGCACAGTTTCTTGTGTTCCTCTCTTTAGATTTCCATAGTCTGATAAGATTTGAAGAGGATCTTTCTTCTTTTCCCATCTGTTTAAAAATGTTCTATAAAGAGCTTGTAGGTCAGTGACACTGTTTGCAGGAAGGGCTCTAAACCAGGTTCTAACTTCTCCAGTAAGACTTTGAACAAATATTCTCATTCTTACATCATCAGCATCTATTTCATAAATTTCAAAATAATCGGTCATATTTTTAGTATGCTGTTGTGCAGTGTAGGTTCCAAAACCATCAAAAGGAGTGATTTTACTTTGGTAGTCTTGGGGCATAGCCCCTGGATTTCCTGGTAATACCAAAGGAGAATATATGTTTGCCATTGCAGGAGGTAGAGATGAAATAATAGTTGAGGTTGGTCTGGGAGTGGTGGATGGAGGAGTAGAAGGTGGAGGAGTAGGAGTAGTTTGAGGTTGAGATGTTTGAGGAAATGTTGATGAACTTGGAGAGGCTGAAGTGATCACAGAAATATTTGATGTTCCTTCAGAAGTAAGCTCAGATTGTATGGAATCTCACAAATGTTTATCAAGATGTGAAGTAACAAATTCAAATTGTAAATCTTCAATAAATACTGGGTCTTGAACCAAATGGGAAAACTCAGATTCAGAAAAATTTACAAATAAAGATGTTTCAAATTGCTCATCAAAAGGTTCGTCCTCAAGGTAAATCCACTTCACAGGACAGGATATTGATCTATAGAGAGGCCGAGAACTAGCAGAACTTTCTTGGCTCTCTTGTCTCCTAAGAATTCTGGGGATCAGATTCGGATTTTCAAACACAGGCGGTGGATTTGGATCAGGATTAGCCCTAGTGTAATGAGTCCTTTCTGAAGCCATTTTTCTAGGTGATTTTTTTTTTTTTGTTTAAATGGAATCAAAAATACAACTTCAACAATTTCTTTAAGAAGTTTTAGATATTGGATTTAGATTTTCTTAAAGATTTATTTGACTAGAGGAACTGATCAAGTATCTGAAACCGAATGTTTAGTTCATAAAATAGACCAGATATAGACTGAAGCAACATTTATTTACTTATGCAAATGCAAAGAAAGAGAAATTTAAAAGGCTACCTGGCTAACTTCAGGCTCCGTCTGTAGTTTATAAAGTAAACAATAGTAACAAATAAATTATTCAGATCCCCAGTAGAGTCGCCACTATGTTATCACTCAGATTTTCCTTGAAGTTGTAGGGAAGAGGAAATGGGTCCGAGGAAACCACAAACAAACTTTTAGGTACAAAATCTAGCCAATTTGTACCCAGAGAGGGCTCTCTCTTTAAGTTTTAGCTTTGTTTTGAAAGATATTAGGCTATTTATGAACGTATAAGGATTTTGATTATTTTTGGGTGATGAAATTCTATAACAGAAGAGTAAGACTGAATAGTTTAGGCTATTGGGCTAATGGAGTCAAAGAAAGATGGCTTAACTGGATTAATTTTCTTAACAAGAGATGGTTTCATGGGGCAAGGTAATCAAATAAGGAACAATTTAATATCTAAAATGAATGAAATGGACTCAAAATGGATGAAGGGAAATTAAGAATCCTTCAACATATATGAAAGAGGGAACTTGAATGATTATTAATAAAGAGAAATTAAGTATTCTTTACCAAATAATCAAAATGATTAAAATAGAAAACAGGAGCAATCAAGATTTGACTGTTTAAACTAGTTCAGAAGAAAACATTAAGAATAATAACGATTGAAAACAGATTGCACTTAAGCACTTTCTGAATTATTCTGTTTCGTTTATCATTCAGATATGAATCACAAATGGTATAATAAACAAGCATAAAACTTTAATACATAAGAGATAGATGACTTATTGATCCGTTTTTTATTCAAGAATCTTGTGAAAAGTCCTTTGCATTAATTCCTTATCCAGCTAGCCATGTAAAAATTTTCCAACAACACTTTATTCCAAAGTAATCAATATTACAGAAAAATCTATGAATTCCACCCCCCCAATACTCCAATTGAGGGAGTATTTATACAAAAAATTATCAAAAATATCTCCTAACAGAATGAGATATAATCTATTATGACTCATGGATATGTTACAAGAAAATAGAGACAGATGGTCTCGTAGATAAGAGAAAAGATAACCGATGTTGTGTTGTTCCCATTTTTTATGAATGTGCTGGAGGCAGGTCCTAGGATTTGGCTTGATGCTGTCCTCTTTAGTAACTCTGTGCTGGCTGCTCTGTTTTACTGATACTGTTTACTTGTACTGATACACTTTGACCTCTGTTTCATCTTTGTTTTATCCTTTTTATCATGACTTACTGTAGTAAAAAATCAAAAATTCATGTAAGGATAATTTTTACAAAAGTTCTAACATCTCTTCCCACCATTGAGCTTTCGGTATTCTGGTTCTTTGAAGCTTCCTCAGATTCTCATTAGTCTCTGTATATCTAAAGAAAGTAGGCTGAATTGGGAATAAGTGCTTTACCTCATGCTCGAGATAAAACAAATTTTCCAGTCTGTTATGAAGAATTATGCCTGTAGGCAATGCTGTTGCTACTGATGAACTAGTTAATGAGCTGGCCTGGTTGTCAGCATACTTATTCAATTTCTCAACATAGCTTTCAAGGCTCATTAGCTTATCATCTGAAACTAAAGGATTTGGTAATCCTTTACTCTGCAAAAGATCCAATCTTTTAGTAAAATCATAGATTTCTTCCTGCATATCAGAGCATCTTCTTTCTAGGTTCTGCATCAGAGTTCTTTTAGTAAAAACTCTTTTTATCTCCAAATTTGTTCCTGTTTTGTCTTGGATACCTAGTTCTTCAAGTTGATATCTCTTCTTGGTGTTTAAAAATTGTATGAGCTCATTGGCTTCTTTAGGCATATTTCTTAATTCTTCTCTTGCCCTTTGAACTTCCTCCAGAGCCAATTTAACTAAATCATTCTGGTCATACATTATTTGAATTGATGGCCAAACATGATTTATTGAATGAATGATATTGGTCCAAAGAATTTCTTTGATTTCCTTCAAAGGCTGCTCCAATGTGAGATCCTTCTCTAGTGCTTTAACCAATTTTTCTAATCTATTGACCTCTCTTGTTTTTTCTGCAACACTCATCTTTGAAAGATCATATTTTTGTTCTAAAGTGATAAATTGTACCTTTGTTTTCTGGAGCTCTGTCACCTGAAGTTTCAATTCCTCCATTGATTTTATTAATTCTTCAGTGCTTAAATTGCAAGTTTTGCCTTGTATTAATCCTGCTGACTGATCTGTTGTTGTTGTACCTGTAATCACTTCTGTTGCTGTAGATGCTGGAAGGTTTGACTTCTTGTCCTTTAATGCCTTTTCAAGTTCTTTTTCAGTCTCATTCAGTTGCTAATTAAGTTTTAAGAGAAAATCCATCAATTCTTCTTCAGAATTTTTCTTAATTATCTCAGTAGTATATGGATGCCTTGAAGGTGGTAGCTTCAGTTGTTTTCTTAAGGCTACAATATCATCATCTTTCTTCTTAATCAAGGCTTCTATACCCTTGACATTTTTGGGATTATGACCCAATCCAATAATTATTTCTTCCAAAGTCTTTATTCTGTTATCCTTGGCTCGGGAAGAGGATTTTTTAAGATGCAATTGAGCAGAAGTATTATCCAAGGAATTCTGCAATCTTTGAGCAGTCATTGATTTATCAGTCAAAGTTGAGTAAATCATCTCTCTAGTTTGTTTTTGCAGCTCAATTTGATCTAAAGGATGGATATCCTTTGCCATGACCTCAAAATTGGTTCTAACATAATCTGCAACTGTTTGAGGCTACTGCACTTTGGGTTTGAAATGACTCATCACCATTTTACCCTGCTGGATGTCATAATCTCACATCAATCTTTGTTGATTTTTGGGAGCCATCTTCAAATATTGATTGTAGACTTGAAGTCTTAATGGATAATTTCTGGCCTTTATATTTATAAATGTCTTTTTAATATCCCAGACATCCTTCACTGGTGGTTTGAAGGAATATACTTCTACACTTTGATGTCTTTGTAGCTCCTTTCTCTGTGAATTAGTGGATGTCCCACTGATTGTGCATGTTTTCTGACTATCTAACTCTTCTCTCCTCTGACTATCAGGGGTTTCTTGAACAAATTATACTTCTGAAAGAGGATTTAAGCTTTGTCTTTTGACATCAGGTTGTCGTGAAGATCCACTAATAGGGGTAGCTATTTCTGCATCTCTTTTCTTACCTTTTTCTTCATTGAGAGGAGTTTGTAAAATTGAAATTTCTGCCACATTAATCTGAGTGGGGGAGGTCTGTATTTGGGCCTGTTCCTTAGAAGTTACAGGCTGCTCTGTCATTGTGAATTTCTCTGTGATTTGTATATCAACCTCCTTTTCCTTCCCTTTGGATGCTATTGTGGCCAATGCACTGATTTCCTGCAAATTTTGCTGAGAGTTTCCAGCAGAAGAAATACCAATTCCTGGTCTTTGCACCTGCCCAAAAGATTCTAGGTCAAGTATTTTCTCAAGGTCTTTCATAAAATTTTCAACACTGACCTGTTCACTATCTTGTTCTACTAAGGTCCCTTCCATCCATTCATCCATATTTGCAAATTGTTAAATTTCTAGAATTTTATGGTGAAGGTATGGTGACAATTTTTTTTTCATCCTCCTATCACAAATAAAACTGTTTGGGTCATAAGTTACCCAGTGGAAATTTTTTTGCAATTTGAGATAATCTTCTAGGATTATTTCAGCTTCTTTTCCTACATCTCTAGAATTACAAACAAAAGGACCTAATTCGCTCTTAATTCTGAGTTGAGATTTTTTCTTTGCATTGCAAAAATGGACTATGTCTGAATTTATCATTTGTCTAAAATACTCTAAGGAAAAAAGCCTCCTTGGGACATACTTTGGTAACTTGAAAGGACATAACTCACACCCATATATTCTAATTTCTGTATGATTTCGGTATAGATACCAATCACCTATCCTGTATTTCTTGGAAAGTTGGAGAATTTTCTTCATATCATTATTGACCCTAGGAGGGGAAACTCCTGTTAATAAGGTAATTGCAGGGTGAACAAATAGGTCAATGAAATCATTGTAGCAATAAGGGGAATCGGAGGAATTATGGAAGATTGTAGACCAAAAAATTAGAGACCTTGGATTTCCTTTGGCATCAAGTTTCATGATATGGAAAGGGAAACTCTCTGATTGATAATAAAGTATGAGATGGTATATAACAGTAGAATATTTTAAAACTCTTTCATCTTCCAATCTCATGAACTGATCATGAATTTTATTAGCAATGTAGGAAGCAAAATCATATTTGACAGCAGGGGGCTGTCCAGGGGTAAAAATTGACAGCAACACTAGGGTTAACTTATCAACATATTCACTAGTGTTGAAACCCATTACAGAAGATATCATATTCAAAATGAGTCTGCCCATATCTGTGAAAAAAGTATATCCATAAGGAGGAGGGCCTTTAAGCTAATGTTCTTGAAGCATAAAAGTCTGACAGAGGTGATTTAACTCTTCTTGGGATAAATTGGTCGATTTTTCAAGTAAATATCCCATGGAAAGGGGAGTCAGGGTTTGACTAGGATGAAACTGTAACATTTCATTGATAAACTGAGCAGTTATTGGGAAAAGGATGGTTTGACTTGGGGACATGACTACTCGTTGGTTGGGATCATAATTGGCATGGAAGTGATGAATTATTTTGGGAAAAATATGAACTGAGGGTGAAAGATACATCAGAAGATTGGATTCCCATAGTCCCAAAATGTTAGAGCCATTTAGGTAACTATCTCTACATTGGAAAAAAATTCCGAGAGGATTTTCAGTAAGGATGAGGTCTTTAATTTGGAATTCTCTATCTGCTAGAGGCAGATAGTCTAAATCCTTATGAGGAGCATTCAGAGCTGTGATATTCAAAACCATAGGAACTTCCATTTCTGGTTCTTGTGGATTCAGAAACGAAGTCGGGTTTTAATGGAAAAATAGGAAAAATTACAGGACTGGGAATACAATTACTGGTCTGGGATGAAATGAAGACCGAATTGTACCGTGTTTTGAGATTTTTCCTGTGGAATTAAAACAAAAAACCAAGATTTTGTAGATTTCAACGGAAATTTGGGTAAATACCTATTTTTTGGGAAATGAACAGTGACGAAAACAAGTGTAGGCAACGGTGGATGAGTTCTGGATTGTTCGACTGCAATTTTCTTAGCAAGGCGGTGGTTGACAGTCTTCAACAGTTCGTTTTGAAATTTTTGCATGGAATACTGGTCGCTGCACAGGATAATGAAAATGACGTGTGTTGGTGTGTTTTAATCGCAAAGTCAAATGTTGGTGGGATATTATTATTTTTTTTAAGCGGATGACGCAAGTAGGTACGCTTGTTTTGTCATAGGAGGTAAGCGGTAAGCGGTATAGATCGCACCGCTTTTGGTGATGGGCAGTTTTCAGCGGAGGGCTAGCAATTACATACAGCTTGCAACGTGTGGTGAGGCACTGTTTGGAAAACCACTTGGCCATTGCGCATTATCGTTCGGACATGGGGGCACAACGATATGGATGACAGCCGTAGATTATGGATTGGTTGATCGGACGGCGGTCGGGGAGGTGAGATGACAGGGAGATAAATGAGAGGGCCCAACACAATTAAACATAATTATTTTCATCGGGGGAATTTCAATTGGTGAGGTAGGTTATTAATTAACCATGAGGGTTAATTAATCCCTTTTTTATACGGCGGGGTGTCGGGATTTTAATTAATTGGGGATTTAACAAGTTAATCACATTTAACACCATATTAAGGTTATTTTTCAACCAAGGGGTGGGATATGTAATAATTTGGATTTTTATTAAAATAATACGGGAATAGGTGGATTTATGTAGGGATTTAAATAATAGAGTTAAAAATTAATATGAAATTAAATGGAAGTGGTAAGTGAAAACACATTAGAAATATGTATTTGACTTATGCTTGAATGAGAAGGGTTTTTATGAAATATTGCACAATTTTCCTAAGTAAAATATTATTTTACTTAAGAAAAGATTTTTTGAAAGTGAATGAATGAATTATGAATGGTTTTAAGTGCTTAGGCTTTTTCAATTATTGGGCCGAGGGTCCGGTCCCTCCAAAAGTCAAGGAAATGCCTTGAGCCCCTGTAATTTTCAAATGCCTTAGTACTTAGGGGAAATTAGTGAAATTTTTAGGGAAAAATGAGAAGGGAGGTTAATAATTTGACTTTGTTTTACTTGAAATTCTTCCAGTGTAGTGCCTGCCTTGCACTTTGTGATGAAAGTAAATATTAACACATTTAGAGTCATTATCCATCACATGTAATTCTGCAACAACATCTACCTACCCTACCTACTTTAACCTACCATTTTTTCTTCTTTATTAGGGTGCACTTAGACTGGAAAACCCTTATCACACTTTCTTTTCTCTTACATGTAGAAATCTATCTAATTCTAACCTTATTACATCCAATGGCTCAGATTAAACTGTTGAGCTCCTTTTATTTACTCTACCTATCTACTTATCTGCCAAGATTAAACAGTTTGGTCAGATTTTATTCTCTATCTCTAAAACATAAAATTGAAATATGAACTAGCCAAGCTTAAACTGTTTGATTGTTCATCAATTGTGGCATAAGATACAAGTTGCACACAATTTGTTTACTTACAGAAGAGAAAAAAGTAGTGGCATTTAGACTTGCACACTTTCCTTGGCCTTTCTTTTGGTGGGGTTCATTTTCTTTTACTTTTTTTGCCATTTTAATTTTTTTTTCACCATTTGATTTTTGTTTTAGGGTATGCCCTCTTTACATTTTTTAATTTTTTTGATTTTTTTTTTTGACAATATGGAAAACATTTGCAACAAGGAAAGGTATGAACATATTTCATAGCCCATCAAGTAAATCATGATATATGACACCTATTGGTATATGAGCATAACAAAACCAAAGATGATAAGTCATGACATGGTTCTAGGGGCCCTCTCCTAGTTTTCCTTCAAACTTCATAATGTCACTAGGAAACTTAGTAGGCATGGCTGTCCAAAACGACAGATAATAAATAAGATCATTTGTTAGCTGATACAAGTTTGGTAAATCTAAAGTTGCTATGAAAGGTAACCACCCATTAGGGTCTTGTTGAGTGAATTGATACCCCTGAGGGACGAGTCTAGTACCTGGAGTAGGGTATCTAGGAAAACCTGGGATAGCTTGATTAGTTGGAATTGTCACATCTCTAGGATATCCAGGGGTAGCCATACCGAATTGGGGTTAATATGGTATCTAAAATGTATAACCAAGGTATGGTTGGCTCTGGAAAGATGGATTTTTTCTCAATCGTCCATATTGAAATTGGCCTTGAAATTATTGTCTTTGAACAAATTGACCTTGAAGAGGTTGACCTATCAGGGGTTGTCCCTAAAGAGTTTGACTTGTAAAAGGTTGCCCCTGAACAGGTTGACCTACAAAGGGTTTCCCTTGAATAGGCTAACCTAAAAAAGGTTGACTTATTTGCATAGCTATTGTGCTAGGTTTTCCCAAAGATGTTTGAGGAAACAACTGGATTGTAGCTCCAATTTGATGGGTAATAGTCTGAGGGATAGCCTGTGTAACAATTGGCATTGAAATTTGAAGGGTTGTAGCAATAGAAAGTTCGAGAACTCCTAGGATGGGTGTACTTGGTTGTTGAAAAGATGTTTGAACAACAGATTGGATAAAAGTACTAGGAGTACTTGGACCAGCTTGCTGAATACTTGGAATAGATTCCCTTGGGGTAATTTGAAATGCACCTTGAACAGGTTGTTGGACTTGAGTGTAAAAAAATTATCCAAGTGGCTGAGCAGGTTGATTATAGGTAATTTTAGGGGTAGGTTGCAAATATTGTTGAGTAAACAAGGGGTTCCATATAGTGTTTATTCTTCGATAAGGAGTTCCCAATGAGTTTTGTGACACATAGGGTTGACCATAACCAATTTGAGGCATTGGACCATAAGGTTGATAATTACTAGAAAATGTTGCAGTATAACTATTATATCAGTTCCAATGAAAGGTTGTCCTCCTTGAAAATTTTGTTGCCCTTGAAGAGGCTGTTGCCCCTGTTTCGGGGATTTAACACCCTAGAGGTTGGTTGGGATTCAACCTCCACAGAGCAGGGGCGTACTACTTAACAGAGACTCACACGATCATGCACATTCATAAAAACGAAAACGAGTAGAATGAGAGGTTTACCCGTTGGTCCTACGTTTGAAGTAGATCACGTGGAGTTCAAACTCCCTGCAGCAACCGTCCTTCCTCCTTTACGAAATACAAAGAAGAAACAGCACAAAGGACAAGTTGTACCGGTATATTTCTACTCTATATGTTAGTGAGATTCATATAAAACATTAAATAAATCATCATGAATATATGTATAACAAATATTCTTCATACATTAAAGCATACACTAACACGTTTTCTTCGGGAACAGCATGATACTTCTGTATTATAAAAATAGTACGTACAAAAGTAAGTGGAGAGATCCTTTGATCCTTCAGAGGCCTTATGAGACCATCATCGGATCCGTCCATTGCCTCACTAGAGTCTCCTTTGGCAATTACATACGAGATAACATATAAAGGGATGTGTATCTCAAGGAAACAAGGGTTTTCTTGAAATAACCTTTGGGGAAAGTGCGGGAGGCACGGGGAATCGGACTTGGATGGGGGGAAATACCAACAGAGTATAATAATAATAATTCTCTCTCTCCCTTAGGCCATACATATGAGGTCTTTTTATAGTCCCTCCAAGTAGTTTCAGCAGTTGGAAACAGTTGGCCATGGGCTGGGGTGGTTGAACTACCTGAGTAACCATCAACCCAGCGCGAAATTAGGGATTTTTATATATTTTTTAACCATTAAAATGGCATACGCGGAAAATTCTAGTTGTACTCACGTATACACGTGGAAAAACACGGGCATAGTCGCGTATGAAGGATTTTCCACTGTTTTTAAGTAAATTTGTCCAAGTCTGTAGGAATGGGTGCCCATAAAGCCATGAAGCAATCATGAATCATGTCAAGGTGAGAAATGATGCTATAACAGATGCCCCCTAATATATGAGGTCAGAAGGGGTACATGATGGCCGAAATGTATTATGCACATAGAAAAAACTTTGCAAGGACAAGAGAGGACTTCACCAGATTTCAGCCTGCCAAAAACCAATGAAAGAAACCAGAGAGTCAACTCATGCTGAGGCGGGCATACCCATGCTCAGTCAAAAATACATCATATATATAGAAAGTACTGAATAGATCTAACATGTATACAAGTATAACTGAACTGAAAGTACATAGTGAATCATCTGAGCAGGGCCCGGAAAGACAAGTCTGTATCAATGTCCAAGTATCACATATAGAAAGTTGATCAAAGATAGTGCAACTGGATGTCTGATCAAGTAACTGAATCTCCAAGTACCGGATCATAAGAGGCGGATCAAACGGTACAATCACGCAACTCGGGGATCAACATATAAAATGCTGCTGTGCTGAACTGCAACATATAAGGGTGGACGACAACACTGGCAGAAACTGAGAGAACTGTCAACAGTGAACCGAGAAATGCTGATGCAACCCGAGGTCTTCACCGATCTCAACGGCACAATTCTACACACTGGGAATAAATGAGCTGAAGTTGACCATGTGAGAAATCGTTGGATTACCGGGCAATGATGTTTCCCGTTAACCAACGCGAGACAACCCGCCGATAATGATAATGAGTGTCAAGGTGCCCCAGTACAATCTGACAAGTGTGAATGAATGAGTTGAAGTCGAACACTTGAAAGAATCTACCAATCAGGAGGCAATGATGAATCCCCACTATCGATAGCGAAGAGTCTGCCACTGATGACTGCAAACCCTAAGGTACTGACAAAAAGACTCTAGACCTTATTCCCAGAGCAATGAGTCGAAGTCGATGGGAAAAGATCTGTTGGAAGGAAGGCATTAAGGCATCCCACATCAGTCCAGCGCGAGTGTAACCCGCAAGCCAAGATTTGGAAGGAATCGGACGAAGTAGAGTGATGGAACCAAAACCGAAGTACGTTTCCGACATGCACAAGATGAAGCTAGCGCACGGAAGAAACCCTCTGAACCAACCAATAATGAAAGCTGACACAGAGGCGAGAAATCCACCGATAGGGTCAAATGGAAATCCAGGTACTGCAAGAAGTCAATGGGGACCTTCTCAAACCAGCACGAGCAGAAGATCAAAACATCTGATGTGATAGAACATGATACTGACAAGACCGGGAAGGCCGACTGAATAATGAGTCAAGAGACACCGCAGAATGGCCGACTCAGGCTAGACTTCCCTTGAACAAAACACGACTCTGTGATGACCATGGCAGTAAAAAGTGACACTGTATAAGTCTGTCTTGCAGGAGGCAAAACAAACTCTCCATATGATCGGAAGAGATAACCGACCGGGGGAGAACTGACAAGTGAAACATGGTAAA